>CM045493.1:55032272-55220255 GCA_024704745.1 Rosa lucieae
GGCTACCTACACGTCAGAGTGTGGGATTACGATGACTACTTTGACTTGAATTGCTTGACTTAATGTGACCTCCTGAATTAAATTATATGCAGGGGTTACTATGAATTGTTTTGCTTGTTTTGATATGTGATTGCTTTGTTTCTTCTTGGTTATATTGATTGATGGTTTGATTTATCTTAAGAGCCATAGTGGTGACGAATTGTACTCTGTGGTGAGGATAGGAAGGTGATTCATTGATTTTCACCTTTGATCATGTTGATGACAAAAGCTCCTAGGGCGAAATGGGGAATGGGTGTGATTCTGGAATTAGCCATAGGGCGTTAGGATGACATCAAACATTGCTTGAGGAAGTCTTGTTTGACTGCAATTTGTGTAATTGGATGCTATGATTAAGGATCTGAGCATGAGGCTTTAGTCACCAGTTGACTTACGTAAACACGATATGGAAGGATATGGAATTGATGGCCGTAGGTGTGGGATATGTGCATAGCATTGTTTAGGTTGAGGTGACTTACGAAACGTGTTTTGCTTTGTGGTTTTGAGTTTACTCATACGGGCTTGCAAAAGCTTACCGGTTTGTTATGTGGAAACCCGGTACACTATTCAAACGGTGTAGGGGTTAATCTTGCAGTTCAGGATAATCGGGATTGAAGCTGAGGTAGCTCCTTTGCAGCTTTACGGTAGGAAGCCATTTTTGTGACTTTACCGTTGATAAGGACTTCCGTTGTATAGTTACTCAGAGCAACATTTACGTTTTATTTTGTTGTTGACAATTTAATTCGTAAGCTTATGTAATATGTGACTCTATGGAGTGGGTCAATATTGTCACAGTGGGTTCAGGGCATCAATATGTAATTGGTTTAAAGGGAAAAAAGTTTACAAGTATTTTGTATTGATGGTTGAACGTTCACGCATATATAATTATGAGATTGTATATCGATTTTTATTTGTGTTAAAAATCAGGGGCGTTGTCGCTGAAGCTGAGGTAGCGCCTTTGCAGCTTTATGGTAGGAAGTCATCTTTGTGACTTTACCGTTGATAAGGACTTCCGTTGTATAGTTATTCTGAGCAGCATTTACGTTTTATTTTGTTGTTGACAATTTAATTCGTAAGCTTATGTAATATGTGACTCTATGGAGCGGGTCAATATTGTTACAGTGGGTTCAGGGCATCAATATGTAATTGGTTTGAAGGGAAAAATTTTACAGGTATTTTGTATTGATGGCTGAACGTTCACGCATATATAATTATGGGATTGTATATCAATTTTTATTTGTGTTAAAAATCAGGGGCATGACAAAACAAGTCCATGTTTTTAGGAGAGCTAGTAGAGAATAAGTTACCGAAATAGTCAAGCACAATTTTCTCCAAATCAGGGTCTTCAGTACACCACACTCCTTCATTGTTGAACAACCCAAAAATAGCGTTTCTTTTCTTTCTGTTGCTAGCTCTTTGATGAAAGAATCTCGTGTTTAAGTCTCCATCAGTTAACCACATAACCCTTGACCTTTGCTGCCAATAATTATGTTCATGATACAGCAAGTCATTTAGTTTAGTTTCCAACTCCAACAGCTCCTCCTCAGGGTATGCTGACAACGACTTATCATAGAAAATAGCAAGCTTGGCTCTTATATGCTCAATCTCCGCTTTGAGGTGGCCGAACTTCTGATCGCACCAAACCCATAAAGCTTTCCTTGTCTGCTCAATCTTCATACAAATAGTTTGAAAGGGGTCGTTGCCCGCAACACTCTCCCAACCCTCCTTTACCACATTCGCACATTCCGCATCATGCAGCCAATGTTCTTCGAACCGGAAGCGTTTCTACCTCCGCAGCTTCCTCCGTATAGTAGAACGCACCTCCACAAGAATTGGTAAGTGGTCTGACTTTGAGGGTTTAAGATGAGTGACACGTGAGGTAGGAAAAAGATCACTCCAACTTCTCGTAGACATGAACCTATCCAATCTCACCTTTATTTCGTCATCCCACGCTTACCTCTCCAAGTAAAGCAAGGACCTACAAAATTTAGGTCGTTAAGACTACACCCTTCCACACATCTTCTAAAGGCTTCCATTTGTCTAGGACACCTAGGAGGACCCCCTTCTTTCTCACAAGCCTTGAGTATCTCGTTGAAGTCGCCACCAATCAACCACGACAAGTGATTATTACACCCAAGTTTAGTGATGAGAGCCTAGGTCAAATGCCGAAGCTCTACTTTCGAATGCCCATATACACCAGTAAACCTCCATCTATTCTTGTCCCCCACACCACCAATCAAGACATCTATATGGTTATCCGAAAAAGTGCTTAGAGCGACATCAATACACTCCTTCCATAATAAACACAAACCCCCAGCTCTAGAAACTCTCCCATTAGGATTCTTGACAACCTTACAATCTACCGCAAAAGCATTCCAATAACCCAACTGAAATCTAATCGTATCCATCTCCTGAGTCTTGCACTTTGTTTCACTGAGAAAAATCAAGTCAGGAAAGTTGAGGGTTACCAACCCTTTAAGTCCATTCACTGTCCAAGGGTTCCTGATCCCTTGACAGTTCCAGCACAAGACATTCATGGCTCGTGATGGGTCGAAACCGGACCCATCACGGAGGGACGATCAGGAGTACGCCCTTTACTCTTCTTTGGAATACATGAGTGACCACAGCCGTGCGCAACACATAACCAGTTCTAGCTACCTTGCCACTACGGGAAACGTCCTTCCCCTCACACTTCCTATTACTACCTGCACCCAGCTCCCGCCCAGCACTACTACTCCTACTTGAGCCCAACTCTTTAACAATTTGTTTTCTCGTCCTGGGCCGAGAAAACTTCAACCCCTTAGCCGGCCCATCCACACATAAATGCTTACTGGAATTAAAGAGAGAGATTCCCGCTCATTGTTTTGCAAAATGAAATTTTGAGGAGTCCCAGTCTTAACAGGTAACTGCATAGAATCCGGAACCCACTGTGACTCCGGAATCGACGTACCCACTGATTTCTCTTTCTTTCCAAAATCCGCTCCCTCCAATGAAGTCTCCAATAATGCAGTCTCCCAATCCGGCACAATCGAAATTGTCACCTCCCGAAGATTAAGCTCTCCGACCAACCCCTCCGCTGGAGCAAAGTTCCGGCCACCCCAACTATCTGTTTTCCTCTTCTTTCTTGAACGAACGTCAGCAGACTCCTCCACAGACTGCACCATATCCTCCTCCATTGCCTCTTCATTCCTAACCGGCTGCACCGCGACTCCAGCATCCCTTTCCTCCCCGTCCTAACAAAACCCGAGACAGTAAGCTCCGGAGCAGTCATGATCCACCCAACTTTCTTCTGAGGATGCAACCCAAACCTGCATCCCCAACCACTACCACCATCCCCCGCGCTCTATTCCTGCAAACGGAGTTTCTTCAAGAGCCATTCTTCCTTTTTATCGGCATTAAGGAGTGCATCATAAGCCGGCTCCGTCAGCTCT
The DNA here is from genome assembly GCA_024704745.1 of Rosa lucieae. Classification (NCBI taxonomy): domain Eukaryota; kingdom Viridiplantae; phylum Streptophyta; class Magnoliopsida; order Rosales; family Rosaceae; genus Rosa; species Rosa lucieae. Next base: position 55,035,740 of record CM045493.1, read on the forward strand.
CCTGCTTCCCTCTGGGGACACCTCCCTCCGGTATGAGATAAAAGGCCGCAAAAGAAGCAAAAGTGCGGGAGACGTTCATACTCGAGATCGAAACGCTTACTTTCCAACCACCCCGTTGGCTTGAAATTCACCCATCTTTTCAGCGGAGTAGACACATCCACCCCAACCCTAATTCTTAAGAACTCGCCCAAGCAACTACACTACACCCCTTCTGAGCCCTCACAAAATCCCCAATCGCCTGTCCAATACACCTACCCGTGTTGTGTATTGACCTTTTCTCCATGTACACCGGCGACAGCCCTCAAATACGAATCCAGAAGAACTGTGTATCGATGGGCAACCCTTAATCGCCCACTTCAGATCTGTCTCCTGCTTGAAAGAGAATAACACCCTGTTGCTACTCCCAAGTTGGCACGCCGTAATCCTCGATCTATCCGGCGGATATGACTTTGGGATCCAAAGACCCTTCATCGTACTGATCAGGGATTCAACCCTATAGTTTTTTTTTACCGTAAGTAGCTTACAAACCAGGAACCAGCGTCGAGGATCATCTTCCAACACTTCCTGCGGAAGACCCACCTCCACCTCCGTCTCAGTCAACGCAAGTTTCTTGGCAAAATTCCCCACAACCTCCTACATTGAACAAAGAATATTAGATAGCACAAGATAGCTTTTGACAGCAAAAGTAGCCGACCAATACATGCGTCAAAGAGACACAACCTTCACCTTTGAAGATAAAACCCTAACTCTCGGTAAACAGAGAGAAGGGATCGGACCAACAGTACATGAACTTAAGGATATTGAGAAATAAGGTGGCCAAAGTTTCAAAACTGTTGATTGTTATCTAGAATTGTTCTTACAGCAACTGAAAATAAGTGGTCATTTATTTTTAAAAGACGTCAATTTCCAATTAGACCATGTTATGCTATGACAATTAATAAAAGCCAAGGTCAATCATTGAATCAAGTTGGTATATATCTGTCTGAACCAGTTTTCACTCATGGACAGTTATATGTTGCGCTTTCAAGAGTTACATCAATAAATAGTTTAAAATTTTTGATAAATAATAACAATGACATACCAAACAAATATACAAAAAATATAGTTTACAAAGACATTTTGCAGAATTTATAAATAGAAAGATATATTAATTATACATTGATATAATTATGAATAATTTTGTTACTTTACTTTTTCACTTGAAATACAAAAAACCAATATTTTGTACACATATTGTCCATATTCAATATTATTAAATGATATACTAGACTCCAAACACACCCTATGGGTATGGATAATATTTCCCATGTAATTCCACAGAATGTGGAGAAAATTGCTGCAAATATTTTGTTTTTAATTTTTAAATTTTTTTTTAAATTTTCTTTTATTTGTGAATTAACCATTTTGTTTTTCTCAAATATTTGAGTTCAAATGTTTTTTAATATTTGAGGGATATTTTGATAAAAAATTTCAGTTTTGGAGAGCAAGCTCTCTTCTCTTAATAATAGTATAGATGAGAAAAAGGAATAGTTATGTATCCACATACTTTTACAATGTGTTTCACGTTGAATTTTAATTCCAAAATTGCCGAAACCAATGCAAAACTCAGATTTCAAGCTAGATGAAGATATTTTCAACCATCTCTGCAGTTTGTTTCCCATTGAGTTCTCATTTCAAAACTGTCCAAATCAATGAAAAACACAAAGTTCAAAGTAGAAAAGGATATGCTGCCGAACGGTTCTAATCCAGACAAAAGGAGCCTTTCTGATGATTCCAGATTTCACGCACAGTGATCCAGAGGGATTAACTTTAGGATTACGATTTTACCCTGAAGTCTTGATTATATAAGCAACATCTCCACTACTATTCTGTTTCGAGAAGCCTCCATCACCGCCAAGCTTCTCTTTTCACCGACATCAGAACTACCCATGGACACAAATACCGATCAAGGCTTGGTAAGATTTTAACTTAATGTAATCAGCAGAATAGAAGAAGCATTGATCTTTTCCTAGAACAACTTTCATCATTTACTTTACTAATCTGTAGTTTTGCTTTTCAACAGCTCCCAAATTGTGATTCGCTTGATAGCCTCTGTATTCTGAAGAGTGGTTTTCTTTTTTAATTCAGGATTTCTATAATCTGATTGATGTGTACCTCGATGCTGTGTTCTTCCCAAAATATGTGAAGGATTTCCAAACTTTCCAACACGAGGGCTGCCATTCTGAGCTCCACAATCTTTCTGAAGACATCTTATAAAGGTTGGATATAATTAGAAGTGCCCATTTTACTTCTGTTCCCTTTTTAGATTCTCACTTCAGCAAAATTTCATTTTTTTTTTTCAAGGGTTGTTTTCAATGAGATGAAAGGACTGTACTCCCAACTTCATAACATATTACGGTGGATTGCTCAACATCCTAATATCCTCTTTGGAAATCTGGATTTTCACATCCTTATTATTCCCTAATTATTGAGTATCAATGTTCCTGTTGAGTTCTCATTATTCTCTTGCTGGTTCCAAATGAACAAAGGTAGATACTCACTCTCCCTCCATCCTGTCCCTTACCTACCTCCTACTCCTATCTCTTATCTTATATCCTCTCTTAAATGGCATTATGTAATATGAACTGTTACCCTGAATTTGTTTATTGAACTGCTTGCGAGGTGAATTCTATCATACTATGTAACTAATTGACAGGAAAGTTATCAATCTTGGGATTTAATTTTAACAGATAAATCTGAGTTGAATGTTATATGTAATTTGTATGTCTAAACCAGTAACCTTTCTCAACTTACTATGTACTGGTTACACTGATGTTTCTATAATGATGTAATTAGAGTTCATAACTTTTAGGTTTTGTTAAGGAGCATGCTCTTAGTAATTAGTATACCAGTCCTCTATGTTGTTGATAGGCTAAACTTCAGAATCATCTTTATTATAGTTAATTATTATATTACTTGAATATTGAAGGGCCATTCGAGTCTGTGAAAGACTTTGAGTGCCACCAGCTTTTTGTCATGTTGCTCGATTTATGTAGTCTTCCAAAGTGTTTACTTTGCAATTGAAAGGGTGCCCCAGGTTTGCTTGGAAGGTTGACAGCAATGGGTGTCTACCGCTGCATATAGCTTGCGAAAAAGGTCACTTAGAGATAGCAAGAACACTGTTGATGATTGATCCAGACCTTGCTCTTGAATTTGACCATTATCGTTACACACCAGTACACTTGGCTGCAATGGTCAAATCAAAATCCGTGAGGAACTTCTTTTGTGCTCTCCCAAATGTTTAGCAAGGCTCATAGGAGATAGAGAAACTGTGTTATAATAATACCTATCTCCTCAACCAGGCTGACAAGCATGGTAACACAATCTTACATCTTGCTGTCTCTGCAGGGAACATTACAGTAAGTTGTTGCCTATTCTATTTTAAAATTATTGGTTGGTTGCCTTAGTTACTTCAACTTTGTATGATCCTAAACTATGTCAAATTGTTAGTTGTCGGAGCACATAATCAGGAATACTACAGTTGATGTCAATTGTAGAAATCAAAGAGGTCAAATAGCAATGGACATCTTATGCCAGCAAAGAAGAGCGTCGGATGTCAGAAACATGTTGAAGAGTTTTGGTGGCAGGAAGAGCACTGAGCTGTTGTCTTTAACACCAAAGATTGATGAGATAGATTATGAGACTACAACAACATCAGAACGTCCTAGAGTTGTACTTGAGCAAGAATTTGAAATGCTTTTTGAAGGCATCACACATCCGGGAAGTGATCAATATGATTGTGAAATTGGTATGGGGCGTATGGCTAGAAATGATCAACCAATGGAAGATTTCACTGTCGTACAAGAAAAGATGAATCCATGTCATCAAGTTTTGATGAACTCTGACAATCTTTTTGGCCCCGATTGTTTTAAATCAAGAATGAGCTCCCCAGCCTTGAATGAGCAGCATCTTCCAAAGCCAAGAGGACAAAACAAAGTGGAAAAAACTAGGCAATATGAGATATATAGAGAGAGGCACTGCAAAATACCAGGGACATAATAACATTAGTTGCCGTTCTAATTGCCTCAGGTACTTTCACTACTGGTATAAATCCTCCTGGTGGTGTCTACCAGGAGGGCCAGCTTAAAGGACAGTCAACAGTTGGCAGAACAACAGCTTTTATGGTCTTTGCAATATGCAACACAGCAGCACTTTTCATATCTATGTGCATTGTCATTGTCTTGGTCAGCAGCATTCCCTTCTGGCGAAAACCACTAATGAAACTACTGGTGGTTGCTCACAAAGTAATGTGGGTGGCGGTGTCACTAATGGCCACAGCTTATGTCGCAGCCATGTGGATGATCATGCCACACGGTGAAGGTGTAAATTGGACCCTTGAAGTAGAGATATCTGTGTGTACAGGGACTATGGGATCTGTTTTTTTTATTCCTTGGTGTCACATGGACCAGACACTGGTTGATGAAGTTCAAGTGGAGGAAGCAGAGAGGTAAAACTACAGAGGAAAGAGCACATAAACAAGCTGTACGAGCACATAAAAGAGCACAGAAAAGAACAGAGGATACACCAGAATACAACTCATCATTATCCACCAACTCCATTGCTTGGAGTTTCGAAGAACTAGGATATCATACGTACTGAACAAAGAAAAATGGAGAAATATATTGTGTTCTTCTCAATCCAATGGAACATGAAGATGGAGTTTACTGTGAAATTTACTCAGGGCCTAGTTCAAGGTTAGGCTATGCTTTTTGCTAGACTGGCCTTTCTGTAATATTCGTACCGTATGTCGCTTGTTTTTATTCTTAATGTTGTTGGCCTAATACAAGTAATAAATTAAATAAACTAGATAACCAAGGAATATGAGATAAGGAGTAGTTGATGGGGACCAACCGATGTACCAACTGTTGAAGGCTGACACGTGTTTGTGGTATGTGATCGAGGTCCAGGAGAAAGAAATTCATACCAGACAATAATCATGTGCTGTGTTTGTATGTGATCGTTTTTCCTATTTATCAATTCTGAGTATATTCAAAAATTAAGGTGTTTTTTGTTGATCTTTTGGTTTTGGAGAATCTCATTCTAAATCAAAGCCAATCTGAACCGAAAAAAAAAATGGAAGATTGATCAGGATACAGTTGATTATTTTTTTCGATGAAGTTGTGTGGTGCTACACTGCTACTGGTGTTCGAAATGGTGGTGGGGTAGTAACCATTGCTATTTAGGAATTGAAAGGAATAATACAGTAATTTTGTTAATGTATACAGCTATGCTAATGTACTGTTATGTTAATGAGCTACATGCTAGGGTACAGTTGAAAAGAGAGAATGCAAACCAGCTGTGAGGTTGTGAAAGAATGGAAGATTGGTTGGGATTTCTATTTGGGAATTGAAAGGAGTACATTAATTTCTCTGCAACTTCTCAAGTGTTTCATGAATAATTGCCCGGACGTATGAACTTGACATTCCAGAACTAGGATATTTCCTAAGAGGTGCTGAGAAAGTAATGATTTTGTTTGACTTGTTAAACAGAACTGATTGACTATTCCAGCTTGAGTAAATGATGGGTTAGAAAGGGGACTAAATAAGTAGGATTAGACTGGAGACCTCGACTTGGACATCTTCGAAGTCTTTTCCTCTTCTTAGCTGCAGCAGATGTCCTAAGCATTGGAGTATTATATAAATCTGCTATTCCGCATTACTGATTGTAAATGTGGTTGTGAGACAGGCTCTACTCCTAATTTTTTTTTTTCATTTAAAAAGTTTAAAGAAATGATTCCAGGGCTATTTGAAGCAATTGCAAGAAATGACACGCGGACTTTCATCGACTTGGTTGAAAACAATGGAGGTTCTCTCATTCAGAAAACTGAGGAAACAAAAAACTCGGTGTTACACCTTGCTGCAAGGTTTGGCCACGTTGAGCTGGTTGCCTATATCACTAAGCGGCTTCCTGACTTGGTTTCCGTCGGAAACATTAAGGGAGAAACTCCATTACATGAAGCTTGTCGCCAAGGGAATACCAGTGTTGTAAAGCTGCTGTTAGAGGTCAATCCATATGTGGCTTGTAGTCTGAACCACGAAATGCAAACTGCTTTCTACATGGCTTGTAGTCATGGAAATGTTGATGTTGTGAAGCACATGACAAACCAACCAGGGGTGTTAGACGCTGAAGAACATGAAGTCTGCAGCCCTCTACATCTAGCTATAGCAGAAGGCTTTATCGGTAAGCTGTGTGTTCATTCTTTATGTATTCATGACATGAACCTTGATTTTCTGTGTCATAACCTGAACTAGTACTTCAACTGATACTGCAGATATTGTTAAGAGTATTTTAGAAGCTTGCCCCAAGTTTGCTTGGAAGGTTGACAGCAAAGGACTTTTGCCGCTCCATTTGGCTTGCGAAACAGGTCACGTAGAGATAACAAGAACACTCTTGACGATTGATCCAAACCTTGCTCTTGAGTTTAACCCTTACGGTTACACACCACTACACTTGGCTGCGATGAATGGTCAAATCCAAATCCTTGAGGAACTTTTACTTTGCTCTCCCAAATCTTTAGAACTTCTCACACGAGACAGGGAAACTGTCTTTCATCTTTCAGTAAGATTCAACAGATACAGTATGTTTACCTCCTTGGCAAAGAATTATAATGACACTAACCTCCTCAACCAGGCTGACAAGCATGGTAACACAATCTTACATCTCACCGTCGCTGCAGGGAACACTAGAGTAAGTTTCCTATTCTATTTTTAAGGTATTGGTCAATCGTCTTAGCTGCTTCAACTTTGCATGATCCTAAACAATGTCAAAAATTCAGTTATCGGAGTACATCATCAGAAATACTACGGTAGATGTCAATTTTAAGAACCAAAGAGGTGAAACAGCGTTGGACATCCTAAATCAGCAAAGAACATTATCTGATCTTAGAAACATGTTGAAGAGTTTTGGTGGCAGGACAAGTACTGAGCTGTTCCCTTTAACCCCAAAGGTTGATGAGATAGATTCTGAGACTACAACATTAGAAAGTCCTAGAGCTGCACTTGAGCAAGAATTTGAAATGCTTTTTGAAGGTAATATGCAACCAGGAAGTGATCAATATGATTGTGAAATTGGCAGGGGGCGCATGGCTAGAAACTGTACTGGTGTTATCCCATTCATGATGGATTCAATCCTCAGAAATAATCAACCACTGGAAGAATTCACTACAGTACAAGCGAAGATGAATCGATGTCATCAAGTTGTGATGAACTCTGATAATGATTTTGGCTCAAATTCTTCTAGAACAAGAATGAGCTCCCAAGTCTCGAATCCAAAGCAGGTTCCGAAGACAAGAGGAAAAAATAAAGTGGGTAAAACTAGGCAATATGAGATCTATAGGGAGGCATTGCAAAATACTAGGAACACTATCACAATAGTTGCTGTTTTGATTGCCTCGGTTACTTTTACTGCTGGTGTAAACCCTCCTGGTGGTGTCTACCAGGATGGACGGCTTAAAGGACAGTCAACTGTTGGCAGAACAACAGCATTTAAGGTCTTTACAATAAGCAACACAGCAGCATTGTTCATATCCATGTGCATTGTCATTGTGTTGGTGAGCATCATTCCCTTCCGGCGAAAATCACTGATGAAACTACTTGTGATTGCTCACAAAGTCTTGTGGGTGGCGGTTTCCCTCATGGCTACAGCTTATATTGCAGCGTCATGGATAATCATGCCACATGGACACGGTGAAGGAGAAAACTGGACCCTTGAAGTTGTGATATCTGTGTGTGCAGGGACTATGGGATTTGTTTTTCTTTGTCTTGGTGTCACATGGACTAAACACAGGTTGATGAAACTGAAATGGAGGAAACAGATATGTAAGACTGCAGAGGAAAGAGCACATACACAAGCAGCACTAGCACAAGAACAAGCACATAAAAGGGCGCAGCAAATAACACAGGATACTCCAGAATACAGCTTTTCAGTATCCATGAACGACCATGCTGAGGGTTTCGAAGAACTAGGATGCCATACTTACTGAACAACAAGAAGTGGGAAAATTGCTTGTGTTCTTCCCAAAGTCTAATGGAACATAAACATGGAGTTTTTTGTGTAGTTCACTCGGCACCTAACTCTGTAAAGCTATTAGTATCTTCATTTTTATAAGATTTTTAAGCTATTAGTACAGGCTTTTTAAACTTTTGTATAGGCTTTTATCATTTTTATCTCTCTCGTTCTACGGTTTGGTTCTAGGGTTAGGGTTTTCTTTTGGGTGAGAGATTCAGCGGGCAAATTCACAAGATCCTATGTGACGGGGGATATCGATGTGATCGGTTATTTTTATGCCAATAATTTTCTTACTACCAATTATGAATGCCACTTGTAGTTCAAGGAAGTAGGGTCTCTCGCAGAGGATTATTGGATCTAAATGTTTCAAAAAAGATTTGATTTTGGATTGGTTTTGAAAACAAATAACTAGGAACGACAAGAATTAAAGCAATATTAAAGTACGTTGTGAGAAAGAAAAAAATTCAGCAACCGTCCCCACACTATTGTGTCAAGGCCAATTTGATACCCAAACTCTCAAATGTACCGGATGTGATACCCAAAGTCTTATATTGACATCGATGTGATACCTCCATCCAAATTCTATGACGACTCCGTTAAAAAGCTAACGGAGCAAGCAAGTCAAGGAAAAAAATGAGAAAAGACCAAAATAACCCTGATGTTAAATCTTATCACCATTTTTTTTTTTCTTTATGGGGTCCGCTTCTTTTTTGAGCTCGGGGGTTGGATGCTGAGAAATTGAAAATGATGAGTTGGTTTGGCAGCGGTGGAGGGTGACAAGAGAAGGGGAGTCCGGCGGGATTCGAGAGTGGGGGTTAGCGGCGAGTTCAAGGTCGAGTTGGAAGAGGAGGGACTTGAAGAAGGGATCGTGGTCAATGAAGGCGATGAGGAGACTTCCTTTTCTAGCTGAAATGTGGAGAATGTTGGATGCTTTTTGTGAGGATGAAGTTCATGGGTCTTTGAAATTTGAAATGTTTTATCTTTCAATTTCCAAATGCCAAAATCAATTTTCATGTTTAAGTCATTTTGCAATTTACAGAGTCCCCTTGGAAAATTAGAATTCAACCATTGCAAATTGGCCTGTTTCTATTCATGCTGAGTGAGAGCTTTGATTTTGTTGCTGAAAATCTGAAATGATATTACTTTCATTGATCAACATCAAGAATCTCACATTACATGCAAATGCAGTAATTTGACAACTTGTAATCCAATTCAAATTGAGAAAACAAGAACAAACAATGTCTTAACTCTGGGTGACTGCCGGAGCCGGTGCAACCGATTGATCTAGTTTTCTTTAGGGATCCGATCAGCCCAATCGGGAGCCACTCCAGCAAACGAAATCCCTCTCATTGCCTCCATAAACCTCGTCGCATTCTCCGACGTTAACGACGCATGCCAGCCACTCTCGCCTTCTCTGATCGCCTTCGTGATCGCTGAATTAGAACTCACTCCAATCACATCTTCTTCTATGCTGCTACTGCCATTATCACCCTCGACATCGTCGTTTAATCTGAGCGACGACACTCCCCTTTGCGCTTGGTTCACAATCAGGCCATTAGGGAGCAGCTACGAATGGGAAACAATGGCGTCGTTTTGGAGATGGTGATCCTCTTCGTCTTCGGAAATGAGTCAAGTTCAAGAAATAAACTGTAAAACTAGAAAAGAGAAACTGCAAAGCAAACCAAGAATGAGTTGGACCCATCAATTTCAACCCTCCCAATACGAGTTCAATACGAAGAGGTCGAAGATTTGTACAATCACCAGAGACAATTGAAGATTTGTTCACAATCTGTAGTAGTTTCTTTTCAAGATTCAAGTTTTGTTCATACCAGTTTTTAGTAGCAATTCTTTCTCAAGATTCAATCTTCAAGCTTTTCATCAATGGCGTCTCCAAATCAAGCATGTACTGTTGTTTCCGTTCGACTTGATGAAACCAATGATCACATTTCAGATGCATCACTACCTTCATGGCCATGGTTTTCTGAAATATGTTGATGTGTATCATCGAGAGAGAGAGAGAGAGAGAGAGAGCTCTGTGCTTCATTTTTTTTTAATTAGTTAGTAGTGCAAGACTATTTTGTCCTTGATAAAAAAAATCACATGGGGCCTACGTGCTTACCACGTTAGCAAATAGACAGACCCATCACAGATTTTGGACGAAGGTATCACGTCCATGTCAATATAAGACATTGGGTATCACATTGGTACGTTTGAGAGTTTGGGTATCAAATTGGCATTGGCACAATAGTTTGGAGACAGTTGCTGAATTTTTCTTTGTGAGAAATCAATCAAAGAAAGTGTGGCACTCCGAGACGTAGGATACTACAGCGCCGTGATTTTAAGCCAACAAGGAACCATCACGTCACAAGGACGTTCCGAAAACCCCACTAACCCAAAGCCACTAGGCCTTTTAAAAATTTTGAAAACCTTATTTCATGAAATTGAATTTCGTCAAACACTTTATAAATAAACAACCCATGCCATTTATTTTAAGATGGAAGATAGCAGTAAGTCTTAAGGAAAAACAAAAGTAAAGCTGTCACGCCCCTGATTTTACACACATGAAAATCGATATATATAACCCCATAATTATATATGCGTGAACGTCCAGTCATCAATACAAAATACCTGAAATCTTTTTTTTCTTAAACTTACACACATATTGATGCCCTGAACCCTCAAAGTTAATATACACTCGCTCCAAAGAGTTATATATTACACAAGCTTACGAATTAAATTGTCAACAACAAGATAAACGTAAATGCTCCTCAGAGCTCACTACAACGGAAGTCCAAATAACGGTAAAGTCACAAAATTTGCTTCCTACCGTAAAGCTGCAAAGGCGCTACCTCAGCTTCAGCACGATCCTACCTCAGGATTAACCTACGCAGATTAACCCTACATTTGAATGGTGCACCAGGTTGCCACACAACAAACCCGGTAAGCTTTTGCAAGCCCGTATGAGTAACTCAAAACCACACATGCACAACTCGCCTAACGAGGAAACCCATCAACTCGTAAAAGAAACACACACCCTGTTTTCCCAAAACAGCACATTCTTTTCCCAAAAGAAATGAATACAAGTCACCCCGTGACAAAGCCATATTAATTGAAAACTCTGACAATTCAATATGCATTTCCCAAAAATCACAATAAGGGTCACATCGTGACCAAATCATATAAATTGAAACTCTGACAATTAAATATGATACACAAGTCCTCCCAGGACAATTAAAAGAAAGAATCCCCGAAACTCTCTTTTAAAACACATTCTCAAATCAACACAAGTCACCCCGTGACAAAATCATAATAATTGAAACTCTGACAATTAAATATGATAAATAAGTCCTCCCAGGACATTTAAAAGAAAGAATCCCCGAAACTCTCTTTTAAAACACATTTCCAAATCAACACAAGTCACCCCGTGACAAAATCATAATAATTGAAACTCTGACAATTAAATATGATAAACAAGTCCTCCCAGGACATTTAAAAGAAAGAATCCCCGAAACTCCCTTTTAAAACACATTTCCAAATCAACACAAGTCACCCCGTGACAAAATCATAATAATTGAAACTCTGACAATTAAATATGATAAACAAGTCCTCCCAGGACATTTAAAAGAAAGAATCCCCGAAACTCCCTTTTAAAACACGTACTCATGAGCATCAGATAGCTCCCCGCTACCCCCCATGATGTACTATGGCAACAGACTAGAGCTCTAACTGATCGTATCCACAAACCCGGCCAAAGGTGTGAAGTCCCGATATATATGCCTGAAGTTACTCTCAGCAACCCCAAATCCTCAGACCTCCTCGGTCGTCAGATCAAAACCTTTCAAGATGGTCACTCAGGACCCAAAAGTTACTCAACTCACACAAAAGGAGATGTCACCCCGTGACCTCCAATCATCAGACCTCCCCGGTCATCAGATCAAAACATTAACTCAAACCAAAAGGAGAAATCACAACATGTGACTCTCTAATCTTCTGACCCCCGGTCGTTAGATCAAAACATTCAAATCACATCAAAGCAACTCACACCAAATCTTGACACTTTTCAAAACAATAGAAATTCCCAATTCCCACAAAATGTTTCCCGAAAAGTCAAGCCCCAAAACAATAGAATGAAACCCATCAATACCTATTGCTTCAATTCACTCATCAACCCACAAGAATATACATATTCCAAGTAAATATATATATATATATATATATATATGTGTGATCATTCACTCAGGAATGCCACTAATACCAACTATAGTTTGCAGTTAACTAAATAACTCTCAAAACAATAGGGTCAACCCGTTCGTGAATGAACTTCGTGAGATTACTCACCTCGAACTCCTGCTGCATCTTCAATACAGAACCGAACCAAAACTATCACCAACAACTCGTCCAAATACTTCGTCAAGTACCTAATCACATACGGTTCCAACTTAGTAACGATTCACATTTGATTTAAGTTCGAAACCCCTGTTTTGAACTAAAATCTCCAAAGTGGCGCCAATCGAGGCGAAACCACATCCGAGACCTCCCAAAGTCTCCGGAATACGTCCACGATCGATGTGACCAAACCACAAGTCGATCGGACGCTCGAATCCTCACTGATCGAATAAATCGATCGGTATGAAACTGTAAAAATCAAAACAATTCCATACAAACTCCAAAATTTGTATATTATATATCGAAACGCTCGTATCATCGAGTAGAACATATATAATACCAAAAACAGTCCCATACATGGCCGGAACACCGCCGGAACGCTGCCACAGGCGGTGGCGCACCGCCGCCGGCCAAAACTCAATATTTCACAAAACTCCCAACATCAAAAAGCTTCATCTAAGCATGCTTGTGAACTTTCATAACTGGATCAAAGTCAGAAAACAAGCCTAAGAGATCGAAAACTACCTCACAAGCCGTGAACAGTAATCCCAACTGGGTTGAACAAGGTTTCACGTGAATCGATCCAAACAACCACCAAGGATCGATCGACGAGGCTGCTCTGAGCTCAACCAAGAAGACTCGAAGCCTTGCCGACGTCGGAACAAGGATTTCCGACCGGGTCCGAAAACTCCAATCTGCACCGCCTTCTATCACCACCACCACCGAGAATTGGCGCTAGAGAACACCACAGAGACGACCAGACGGAGGAGACGATCCTGTCTGGAAAGTTTCGTCGCAGGAGACCGCCGCAGTTCGCCGGAAAAGTCGGGTAGGATCTACCGGGTCCGGGTCGGGTCAGCCGGATATCTTCGATTCTGAAGGTAGCAGCCGAGAGAGAAGAGAGAGAGAAAGGAACGGTTTTCCGGAAAAGGAAACAAATGAAAATAGTAAGTTTCTCATTCGGGAAACTTCTATTTATACCAAAATGGAAATTCCTTCCAATGACCATAACTTTCTCATACGAACTCCGATTTCCTCGTTCCACATATCCACGAACTCATATCGATGCGCTCTACAACTTTCGTGAAGGAAGTTTCCGGAGAATCCCAACGAATAAAAAGTCAACCTTTGCGCCACCCCTAAAGTCACACTTTCCGAATAGAAATTCGTCCGAAACACTTCCGCTCCATCCACGAGCCACGAAACCGTCCAATAAACATAAAATTAATTCCGGAAAATCCTCGGAAAATAAATACGAATTTCCGGGGCATCACAAAAGCGATGTCTTAAGGCTTACAACACAATTTGTCTAGAAAATCCGAATACAAGATACAATAACGAAAGAAGAGACACAGCCTGTAGGTACAATTCTTGTACATGTCGTGTTGGCATTCCCATACAAAGCTGTGACAAAATCCATTTACTGATCACGGAGAATCTCAGGTAAATGCATCTGCATAAGCATAGGATTGCAAGTGTTGCAATCCCCGAGTCAGTAGTCAGTTCCATTTGGAGTCCAATTTTAGAAAGTAGGTTTTGGGTTTTATGTAATTATGTTTTTAAAGATATTTCTAATTGATAAAATCGTGAGATTGTAGTCCTAGGGTTTTGAGGATTTGTCTATTCCTAGTTGATTATCTTTAGGATTTGGTGGATATCTTGCTTTAATAGTTTCTTTCCTAATAAAAGCCCAATTAGGGTAGAATCTTGGGTTGTTGGTTTGGGCGTTGGTCTATCATATATTCATAAACATACACGGTTAGAAGTGAGAACTTAAGGGACGCAGGAATTAGTTGGTGAGTCTTGCTTGTTTGGCTAAACTTGAGTCTTCACAAGAGTCAAAACACTTGGTCCATGTTTAAGTGTTCTTGATTGTTTTTTCATATGCATAAATTCTCTTTAGATCAGTAGAGAGGCTGAAGAAAGAAGAGTGATATTTGGTGATCGTTCAAGTGAAGGAGTTCAAGACAGAAGACAAACTATGTATTAGTTTTTGTCTAATCATTGTAGCCGAGCTAGTGCTATTCAAGTTTGTAAAGAACATATCCTTCATCATAAGTTAATTCTTATTTTGGGTTCTCAAGAGTACGAGCCTCGCAGTGTTTTTAATCTCATATTTGAGGTTTTCACTGCATAACCAAAATCTGGTGTTCTGTTTGTTAATTTTGGTTTCTGCTGCCCAGTAAGGATTGATCCGTACATTGCAATCCCCTTTTTTCAGAAAATGCATTCCGTCCTTGTATTTTCACACCCCATATGTGCGAGCCTCTCAGAGTCTGATAAAGCTCATTTATTGAAAGTAGGAAATGCGATCGAGAAATGAAAATACCAAGTTGAAAACAGGATTCTTGGAAACAACACCGAAACACGAACACTGCCACGTCACTAGCTCCTAGTCCAACTCCTCCACAGTAGGTTGCTTATTACCTGAAATGTAGGGGTGAGCAATTCGTCCTCGCTAGCCCAATAGGGGCTGACCCAACCGATGCTAGATTTGAAAATACGATACGAAAACATACATATACTACATATATATGCGCGCGTTGTAAAAATGATTCAAATCAAGGCAACCAAATATACTCATCATATTTTTCAGAGATCATATGCAGTATGCTAACACCAAGTCTGAGCTCAGAGATACTTACTGACTTGACTCATAAACTTTCGCAAGCGTACGAATCGTTGTCAAGATAGGGAAGTATAATGCCCAAAGTTATCGTACCACGGGGATTAGTGGCTAACCCACAATCCTTGGGTGGTCGGAACTAAAGTCACTAAGCAAACAAAATAAAAATAAAGTGAATAAAAAGGCTAATCTAAGGCACCAAGCCTTAGTAATGCTCGGCTTTGGTTTTCACCAAAGCCTAATCAAAACTAAGAACCTAGTGGTGATATGCACAAATGAGTCGAAATTGTAGGGTTTTGAATTGTGAATTAACTAAATTAAACGCAACCGAAAAGTAAACTAAACAACTAATTAATGAACTAGAAAATTAAATTTGGGTTTTCAAATTAATGGGAACATGAGAGTGTTGGATGATTCACACTAACTATCTTGCAAATATCGATACCAATTTCACAAATGCATGCAATTCCTATATGTGTCGAGTCCCGTATTTAGTACCGGTTAAGGCTGCTAAACCAATTATCCTTTCGGTGTATCGATTATGCCAGTTAAGGCCACAATCAACTCTCTAATTTGGGCACGGTTAAGGCCGCAATATCCAAAATTAGAGGCCTAGAGAGCAAGATAATAGAGACCCAAGCAAGCTTAGCTACAATTAAGCTAGCTAATGGTCACCACACTTAAATCCTAGATGCCACAAGACTAATAAGTTGTCAATTTATCAATCTATTCATCACAATTGCCCACAACATAATTTCAAAGGGTGACAAGCCTAGAAACATGCTTCTAAGGACCAATACATTCGGATTTAAAGCATACACAATGGAAATTGCATTTATTAAAATTAAAGCATCAATATTTATACAAGATGAGTTAGGGCTTCACAACCCTAACTCCCAAAATTGAACTACTCACTATCCATAGTTAAATACATCATCAATAGCAAATAAAATTATGGAATAGATAATAAGGAAGAGATGGGAGAATTAGCTTGGTCACTTCTAGCTATGAGCTAGTATGAACCAAACAATTTCTTCACCCAACTACCCAAAATAGAGGTGTGGTACTCTTGATGATGATTCCCTTAAAGCCTTGAGTGAGTCTTTCAAAATTCCCAAAATAAAACTAAAGAAACTAAAGAAAATGAAAAGGGAGGAGGAGAGGATAGGAGAAGAGAATGAGAAAAGAGAGCAGCCCAAACGGGCTGCCTCTGTTTTTGGTTTTCTGGTGTGGCTCCTGCTAGGGTGAGGTTAGTCCATATATATATGTGGTCGTGGTTACTGCTCTGCAGAGAGAGAGAGAGACACTTCGGGGGGTGTATTGTATTTGGATTTGTGCAGACTTTTTTTAAATGACAGACTTTTTGAAAAGTCCACAGACTCTTTAAAAAGTCGATAGACTGTTATGAATTTCTTAAAACCATTGATTTTAGCAACAGACTTTTATTGATTCATGAAAATCTATATACTTTATTATGAATGACTTCTACAGATTTCCTAGGATGTACATAATATAAAAATAAAAAAAAAACAAATGCAGCCCAAACACAAAACAAAATAATAACTTGTTGTCTCTTCAATGCTCCACTATCTTCTAATAGAAATGGACTCAAATAAATTATTATTAGTCTGTTTAGCGAGTTTGTTCTCATTCCTAATCTCCCAACAACTTAAATATACAATATAGATCACTTGACGTTTATGGTTAATTATTCTCATCAATTTTGTTTTCGCCGATTAACATATATTGTAGCAATATTGATCAATGTCTTGATCTATAATCAATCAATTGAAATTCAATTGTTCAACCTTTTTTTGAACCATAATATAAATTCAAATTAATGAAAATAATTAATTAATAAGATAAAATTTAGTATGGTTCAAGGTCTTAGGGTTAGACCACAATATTTGAGTTTTAGGGTTTCATAAATCATTTTTATTGCTATTAGGGTTCGAAGTATCACAATTGAAAAAAAAAAAAACAAAAATCACATTCAACAACTACAATGAACATGTTGGGTATCAAAAAAAGTTGATATCATAAAAAATTAGAGAAAAGACAAAAAATTAAGAAAGAGAGATGATGAAGGACAAACTTCTTCGTGCGTAGAGAGAATAACTTTGATAGACCTTTTTTTTTTTTTTGAAGAGGAAACTTTGATAGACTTTTTGAAATCTTTGGTCTGGAGGCTGGAAAATTGGAGTTTGTTATGTATAGTTAACACTACAAAGTCCATGATTATCCATGATTTTCTAATTTCATAAGTATGAATGATATTTTGAATACCTCTGTACTTTTATTCATTTTTAAAAGTCCTAATTGAATACCCCTAGATTTTGGTGGAATTCATGAAGTCTTTAAAAATCATAATTGAATACCTCAAGACTTTCATGGACTGTTAAAAGTCTATATTGAATACACCCAGACTTTTAAATTCCATAGATTTCTTTAAAACTTCCACTAATTCCATATACAATACACCCCCCTTCATATGCTGTGCTTGTGGTCGAGAGGAAAAGAGGGAATTGGGGTCAGCGTGGAGAAAATCTGGTCAAGGTTAATTGGAGTATGTGCCACGTGTCAATCTTGGATTGGTGGCTGCCAATTAAACCACTCTGCACGTGCATGGTTTCTACAGTTCAACCATAGCTTGATTAATTAAGCTAATTAATCAAGTGATTAATTAACTTAATTAATTAAGCTGCATTATTATTCTTTTTTTTTTTTTTGTTGTCTCTTCCTTTCCTTTCTCTTCTTCTTGCAATTCCACACAAATTATCGGAGGCAATTGGATTACGTTCCTTCATGCCATCGATCATGGTTTACTTGGTGTTAGCTTTTCGTCTTTTTGTCGTAAACTCTATTTTGCGCAATTTTCATCATTTTCTCTCGATTTCCGCAATTCCGCTTATTCCCTACATAATAAATAAAAATGGATTAATTACATATTAATAGACATGAGGATTTGCTTATTTATAGTGTTTTAGATATAATTATATGCATATAAATGCGTATAATCACTTACTTGCAGGGTTTCCAACTTTCCCAGTGACCGAAACCTCGGTTTCCTATACTCAGTAAACCAGGCCAACTACCAATCATAGCCTAAATCCATCAATACTCATAATTTACTTTCCATACCGGCCATGGGTAGCAAGAGTGTCCATTTACTGGTCCAATGTCATATGACATCACTGTCGATTCCCTACGTACACTACTAAGGTGACACGGGCTCGACACAACATATGGTCATATCGCCCCTCCGGAGGTTCACGGTTTCGACACCGTAGGAAGCATAGCTCATATCACTCTCAGGTCAATAAACAAACATATCTCCGATATACAAGCATGTCTAGCCTTAGATTTTATCTCAACAATTAAATATCAACAACAAATAAGGAAGCATTTATCTCGAGGCATCAACAATGACAACCAAAAACAATGCAGGATTTTTCACGCAACAACATATATATATATATATACACACATATATATATACACATATATATATATATACAGATCCTATCCAGAGCGGAGCTCCGGTTTGAAATTAACGTGTGAAGTTCGAGTTTTTAGTCACTTTTCTGTCGCATATCCACATCTCAACCGTTTAGTTTTTAGGTATTAGTGTATAGATCATCTCTGCAAATTTTCAGCCAAATTTATGATCGTTAAGGTATCTAACTCGCTTAAACCAATGGACGGACTGACTCTGTCAAGCTGAACCGTACTAGCTTTAAGGCAGTTATCAATGCCTTAACGATCATCATTTTGGCTGTAAATTTGCAGAGATGATCTATACACTAGTACCTAAAAACTGAACGGTCGAGATGTAGATATGCGACCGAAAAGTGACCTAAAACTCGAACTTCACACGTTAATTTCAAAGTGGAGCTCCGCTCTTGATAGGATCTGTATATAGACACACAGAGGCGTAACTACATGGGGGCAGGAGATGGACCTGGCCCCCCCAAACTTCTGAAAATATACATGTGTGCATCTGT
The DNA here is from genome assembly GCA_024704745.1 of Rosa lucieae. Taxonomy (NCBI): domain Eukaryota; kingdom Viridiplantae; phylum Streptophyta; class Magnoliopsida; order Rosales; family Rosaceae; genus Rosa; species Rosa lucieae. The sequence goes on from CM045493.1 coordinate 55,054,802, forward strand.
AATTGGTTGTGGATTTAATGAGATTGAGACCATAATCATCATGATTGGCTCCCTCAATTACTCAGCTATGCATGAACTGATGAAAGCAATAAGAAATAATAATATATTTCACACAATTTGTTTATCTAATCTATTAATAAATGCGTGTGAAAAAATAAAAAGAAGATCTAAATGAATGCTGTAAAAGAAAACATTAATACGTAACTTAAAATATTAAAGTTTGATTTACAACTGATAAATATATCATATGTTAAATTAATTTTTATAATAGATTTTTTTGTCAAAAATACTTCATCATTTTTCGCCCCCCCCCCCCACATATAACTTTCTAGTTCCGCCACTGTAGACACACACACACACACATATATATTGTAAGCACATACACACAGGAAATGCCACTAACATGGAAGGGACAACTCACCCTACCTGGATATAATAGGCGTATCTCCACTTTGGTCCACTTCGCTAAAGTTTCCTACATGAACTCGAGTCCCTGATTGAATTAACCCGTTAACAATCATTCCTTTTTAATATCACTTAGGTAATCAATATTTTGCGCATCTAATAATCCCGTTAATCAAAATGAGGCCATCTAATATCTATAAGTTCCAAATAGGCAACTTAAATTGAATGAAAATTTTCCTTAAACAAGCATTCTCCTTTCAAAATTAAAATCAAATCTTGCAAAGAAATCTTGGAATAAATCCGTTTATTTCTCCTTAACTCACCTTTGTCTCCGGTTTGAAAATTAATTGACATTTAGTCAAATAATCTTCTCTTGACTACCAATTTCGGAGAATAATAACTCATCCAATTAATACTAATTTATTCTCCAATAATTTTTTCTCAATTTTCTTGTCCTTTCTCCAACAATAGCCAAATTAACTTTTATTATCCTGTCTTTGTAATTCCTTCTTTTCCACGTCCACCTTTTTAAGTCCAATTAATCCATGCCAAAAATCCTCCTCACTTTTCATTATTTTCTGTTTGGTCAAACCCTCTTTTAAATAGGATTTAATACCAATAAAATTTCAATAATTCTTTTCTCCACTTTCCCCTTTTTTTCCAATTAATTAAAATAACTTTTTTCCTTTTTATTCCTCTTTTTCCTCTTACTCTTCACCATGAAACATCATTTTCAACCAAAAACAACATGCAAATGAATTTAAATAGAGAGAATTTTAAGAACAGTACATGAACTTAAGGCCACTCCGAATTTTGGTGGCCAACGTTTATATAACCCAAAATAAGTACGTGAACTTTTAATCCCGACCCAGTTTTCATACATGCCGTTACTAACACCGTTAACATCTATGCCACGTGGCATATTAATAAGGCATAGGTGTTAACGGTGTTAGTGACGGCATGTATGAAAACTGGGTCGGATTAAAAGTTCATGTACTTATTTTGGGTTATATAAACGTTGGTCACCAAAATTCGGAGTGGCCTTAAGTTCATGTACTGTTCTTAAAAATTTCCCATTTAAATAATCCAACCCCATGAAAAACCATTTTACTCCATTAAAATTGTCAAAAATGTAAGAATGAAGGTCAATCTTCATCCCACAAACCTTACCCTTAGGATTTCACCAAAAACTCATTCGATCTCCTCCTTGGTTCCTCTGACAACACTCTATCTCTACATAAAACCAACATGCAAATCACCATCTTATCAATAAACCCAAAATTTCGAGGCTAGGGTATGAAACCTTACCCAAAGATGACGATTTTACTCCTCTCTTTGATTATGACTACTAACTTGGAGATATCTCCAAATAATCTGAAATTTATACTTGCATATCACTAAATCTTTACCCAAAATATAATAGGAACTCGGATTCAAGCCTAGAACGAAGAATCTCACCTCAAATCAACCTATGAACGGAGAAATCTTGAGAACCCCTCTAGTTTGCTTTAGGGTTTGAGAGATTTCATGGCTTTGAGGCTTTATCTCATGATATCATGCTTAGATTTGGGTAGAGGAGAAGAAGAAATCAAGAAAATTTGGAGGTTTTGGCATTTTCCAGCGGCGGTGGGGGATTTCCGGCGAGAAGGTAGAGAGAGAAGGTCTCGGGTAGAGAGAGAGCTGAAATGAAAATGAGGCTAGGGTTTGGTTTGGTGTGGTTTAGTTCCTATATATACTCACAATGAGAAAAGACTAAAATAACCTTCCTTTTGGGCTTTGGGCCTTAATCTGATTTCTCACCACAATTCTAACCTACTTGTAAGCCCAATGCACAAACATCAAATTTAACTTTCAATCCTCCTTTCCTTATCGAATTTCTCAACGCCCCAACACTTCCCAAAACTCTATATTTCATCTAAACCTATAAATTAATCACGGCTTATTTCCTAATGGCCTCAAAAAAAATTTCCTATGCGCGAAAAATATGTGCTAAAAGTAAAAGAAATATTACGAGGGCTCACAAAAAGACCTAGGGAATATCTGCACCTCTAAATAATCAATAGCAATCTACTTAACTCAATTCTATGCAATTAGATGACTATGTCCACGATTAAGCCTAGGGTTTTACAGTCACAACCGTATTAGATACTCTCTTAGTTGGCATGTTATGTGAAGGGGTTATCACTATAACTTGATGTGCAACAAAATGGTAAAGAAGGGTGTTCTTAAATGCCTAAGATGCTAATTATATAACCTCTTTACGAAGGTCAATAAGCCACTAGATGATTGATGACTACTAGATGAGTCACTTATTGCAAGCTTAATCAAACAATTGCATGTAAGTAATAAAACCGTTAAATTTCTTGAGGAATCTTTAGCTAGCTTTCATCGAGCGAGCATTTTGTTTGAATTTTATCTTCTTGTTTAGCTATCACAATCTATGCCTTTAAGACCGGCTCACATTATTTGCACGGAAAGAAAAATGTTATGTTCTTTTTTTTTAGAGTATAAAAATAAAAAAATTGTTATGTTCAAATGGGCAATTTTGCTGAAAAACTGACATACTTGATAATTTTTATACATTTGAATTAATTAATTTAAATACATCGGTCAAGATTAAATAAAGGGTTATTATCACAAATGGTACCTGAACTATACCTCAATTTTATCGATCGTACCTGAACTTCGATTTTGATCACAACCAGTACCCGAACTTTTCGATTTCATTTTAAATGGTACCTAGAGCCACCTCCGGTCAATATTCCAACTAAAAACAGCATGTGAAGCGATCATAGTGATGATTTTTGATGATTTCAACGGTTGCGATCATATATAGTGATAATTTTTTGGTAATAGACTTGCTTTGAACTTGAATTTTTTTTTTTATTTGGCTTTTTTGGCCGGAATAGTGACCAAAGGTGGCCTTAGGTACCATTTAAAATGAAGTCGAAAAGTTCGGGTACTGGTTGTGATTAAAATTGAAGTTCAGGTACCATCGATAAAATAGAGGATAAGTTCATGTACCATTTGTGATAATAACCCTTAAATAAAAGTATAACTTAAAGACCAAAAATGCAAATTATTCAAACTTTCAGAGTTCAATTATTGAACCGAAAAGGGCAAATAATGTATGAAACTAAGACGAGCAAATAGCAAGTTTGGCATAGCTTATACTTTGCAAAAAGCTACTTAACTTATAAGTTACGTAGCAAAAAGTGTTTTGTAAAATTAAATAAAGCAACTTATTTCAAAAGTTACATCAATAAACTTTTGCTTATAGAAGTTGGATAAAAAAAACAGCTTTCATAAGCTAAAAGCTGAAACAGTTGCTTACGATTTTCGATTTAAACTAAGTTATCCCAAACTAGGGCCTAAAAAATCACAAAACCCGGTAAATACTTTGCAAAAAGCTACTTAACTTATAAGTTACGTAGCAAAAAGTGTTTTGTAAAATTAAATAAAGCAACTTATTTCAAAATTTACATCAATAAACTTTTGCTTATAGAAGTTGGTAAAAAAACAGCTTTCATAAGCTAAAAGCTAAAACAGTTGCTTACGATTTTCGATTAAACTAAGTTATCCCAAACTGGGGCCTAAAAAATCACAAAACCCGGGTAAAAAAAATTGGGCGAGTGTGAGAAAGGCGGCAATGGCATCGAAACAGAGTGGAGCAGTAGATAGGGACCGGCGGATGTACCTACTGTTGAAGGATGAAACGTGTTTGTGGTGTGTGATTGAGATCAAGGAGAAAGGAATTGATACCAGAAAATCATGTGTTTGTGGTATGTGATCGTTTTTCCTAAATATCAGTTCTGTTTGTAAATTCAAAAATTAGGATGTTTTTTGTTGATTTGTTGGTTTTTGAGAATCTCATTCTAAAACAAAGCCAATCTAAACCCAAAAAAAATGGAAGATTGGTTAGGATGCAGTTGATGATTTTTTTCGATGAAGTTGTGTGGTGCTACTAGGCCTGGGCATTTTAGCCCGAAAATCCGGACTGGACTAATCCGGACCGTTAAGTCAGGGCCGGGCTTTGAGAAAAAAAAAATACACAAAAAAATAAGACCCAAACCGTTTGAGTTTTAACGGGCCGATCCCGGGCCCTGATATGTATAGGACCAAAAGCCCGAAAGGCCCAATTTAATATTATCCTTCGTTTTTTTTTTTTTTGGATTAATACCCTAGTCAATTAGTCATTAGTCAACATTTAGTCATTTACCCTAGACCTAAAAAGACACTTTCTCAGCTTTCCCTTTCCTTAGCGTCAACAACGATTCAACAGAAGCACTCAAGCTAGTTCGTCAACAAGGAGAATCTGCAGCCCTCAACAACAAGCCAGGCTTCATCTGAGAAACGAGCAATTACAATTTTGCGATTTTGGCGAGGTCTTGAGGAGAACGATTGAGAATCTGCAGTGCCGTCAACAATGAGCCAGGCTCTCAATTTTGCGATTTACTGCTTCAATCGCGCCTCAAGGTACTTATCTCTGGTGAAATTAAGCCTTTCCCATGGAATTCCATGTATGTCTTTTCCAGTTTCCCATGGAAGTGTATGGAAACAAATAGAAAAGTGCGTTGTTGTGTAGGAAGCAAAGCAATCTGAGGATGATGATGTAGAAAGTTGAAAGGAGGGAGAAGAACCTAGAGAGCAAGCATTGGATTGTGCCGAAAAACTAATGAAATTGGCTGTGCAATAAACTCAGAAAATCAGAAACATGATGAAATTGGCAACAAAATGAAGTTTAGAAAAGCTGACTTTTGGGCCCGGAAAGCCCGAAGGATTGACTCTTTCATTTACGGTCCGGGCCTTTCCGGTGGACTAAGAAGCTTGATTTGATCCCGGCCCATTTAATTCGGGCTTGGTCCCGGGCCTTGCATCTAGGCCCGTGCCCAGGCCTAGGGGCTACAGTGCGTCAGTGCTACTGCATGGTGTTTGAAATGGTGGTGACTCCATTGCTATTTAGGAATTGAAAGGAATGAAACAGTAATTTTGTTGCTAATGTACTGTTGTTAATGAGCTACATGTTAGAATACAGTTGAGAAGAGAGAATGCAAAACAGTGAGGTAGTGAGAGAATATTGGACGATTGAATTGGTCAGGATTTTTATTTAGGAATTGAAAGGAAGGAATACATTAATTTCTTAGCAACTTCTCCAGTATTTCGTAAATAATTTCCGGGACGTATACACTTCACTTTCTAGAACTAGGATATTGCTAAGAAATTAATGATTTTCTTTGACTTGTTAAACAGAACTGATCATTTCAAAAAAAAAAAAAGTTGACTGATTGACTCGTGTTTGAATTCCATCTTGCGTAAAATGATGGAATCAGACTAAGACCTTGACTTGGACATATTTGAAGTCTTTTTTTTTATCTTGGCTGTAAGCAGATGTCTTAAGCATCAGAGTATTATATAAAGCTGCTATTCATCCCCATTACTGATTGTAAAGTGAGATAGACTCTACTCTAAATTTTCCCATATAGAAAAAAAATTAAAAGTTTGAAGAAATGATTCCAGCTCTGTTTGAAGCAATTGCAAGAAATGACACACGGACTTTCAAGGACTTGGTCCGATACAATGGAGGATCTCTCTTGCAGAAAACTGAGGAAACAGGAAACTCAGTGTTACACCTTGCTGCAAGGTTCGGGCATGTTGAGCTGGTTGCCTATATCATTAAGCTGCTTCCTGACTTGGTTTCTGTTAGGAACGTCAAGGGAGAAACTCCATTACACGAAGCTTGTCGCCAAGGGAATACCAGTGTTGTGAAGCTGCTGTTAGAGGCCAGTCTATTCGTGACTTGTAGTCTTAACCATGAGCAAACTGCTTTCTTCATAGCTTGCAGTTATGGGAATGTTGAGGTTGTCAAGTACATGGCAAACCAACCAGGGGTCTTAGACTTTGAACAACATGAAGCTTTCAGTCCTCTTCATTTTTCTATAGCAGAAGGCTATGTCGGTAAGCTGTGGGGTTTATTCTGTATATGTTTATTACATGAACCTTGCTCTTCTGTGTCATAACCTGAACTAGTATTTCGATTAATCCTGCAGATATTGTTAAGACTATTTTGGAAGCATGTCCCCGGTTTGCTTGGAAGGTTGACAACAATGGGTATTTGCCGCTGCATTTGGCTTGTGAGAAAGGTCAGTTAGAGATAACAAAAACACTCTTGATGATCGATCCAAACCTTTCTCTTGAACTCAATCGCTACCGTTACACACCACTACACTTGGCTGCAATGAATGGTCAAAACCAAATCCTTGAAGAACTTCTTTTGTGCTCTCCCAGATCCCTAGAACTTCGCACAGGAGACGGAGAAACTGTGTTTCATCTTTCTGTAAGATTCAACAGATATGATGTGTTTACGTCTTTGGCAAAAAATTGTAACCACACCAACCTGCTCAACCAGGCTGACAAGCAGGGTAACACAGTCCTACATCTTGCTGTCTCTGCAGGGAACACTAGGGTAAGTTTTCTATTCTATTTTTAAAGCATTGGTCAGTCATCTTAGCTCCTTCAACTTTGCATGATCGTAAACTATGTCAAATTTTCAGTTATCAGAGTACATCATCCGCAATACTGCAGTAGATGTCAATTGTAGAAACCAAAGAGGTCAAACAGCATTGGACATCCTAGACGAGCAAAGAATATCGTCTGATCTTAGACATACGTTGAAGAGTTTCGGTGGCAGAACAAGTACTAAGTTGTTCTCTTTAACCCCAAAGGTTGATGAGATTGATTCTGGGACTACAACAACATTGGAAAGTCCTAGAGCTGCACTGGAGCAAGAATTTGAAAGGCTTTTTGAATGTAACACGCGTCCAGGAAGTGATCAATCTGATTGTGAAATTGGCATGGGGCGTATGGCTCGGAACAATCAACAAATGGAAAACTTCGCTACAGTAAAAGCAAAGATGAATCCCAGTCATGATGTTTTAATGAATTCTGATTTTCTTTTTAGCTCAGAATCATATAGAACAAGTATGAGCTCCCCAGTCTTGAATCCACAGCTGCTTCAAAAGCCAAGAGGGAAAGTGGATAAAACTAGGCAATATGAGATATATAGAGAGGCATTGCAGAATACTAGGAACACCATCACAATAGTTGCTGTTTTGATTGCCTCAGTTACTTTTACTGCTGGCATAAACCCACCTGGTGGTGTCTACCAGGAGGTATGGCTTAAAGGACAGTCAACAGTTGGCAGAACAACAGCTTTTAAGGTCTTCACAATAAGCAACACAGCGGCATTGTTCATATCTATGTGCATTGTCATTGTGTTGGTGAGCATCATTCCCTTCCGGCGAAAATCACTGATGAAACTACTTGTGGTTGCTCACAAAGTCTTATGGGTGGCAGTGTCACTCATGGCCACAGCTTACATTTCAGCCTCATGGATAATCATACCACATGGACGTGGTGAAGGAGAAAATTGGACCCTTGAAGTTCTGATATCTGTGTGTGCAGGAACCATGGGATCTGTTTTTTTCTTTCTTGGTGTCACATGGACTAGACACTTGTTGATGAAAATGAAATGGAGGAAACAAATACGTAAGACTGCAGACGAGAGAGCACAAAGACAAGCAGCAAGAGCACAGAAACGAGCACAAAAACGAGCACATAAAAGGGCACAGAGAAGAACAGAGGAAACACCAGAATACAGCTCATCAGTATCGACGAACTCCCATGCTGAGAGTTTTGAAGAACTAGGATATCATACATACTGAATTAGAAGAAGTGGACAAATTGTGGTCTTCCCAATTCAAAGTTGGGCTAATAGGATTTCGCTAGACTTCCATTTTTGTAAATTCTTATCATTAGTGTAAACGATCAGATTTGATTGGAAGTTATGGCCCAAACTTAAAACAAGAGTTGACTTCAGATCGAGAATATAATATAAGTTTAATTGTTTCACTAACTTGGTTTTACATTTCTAATATGATAATCGAAGACCAAATCTTGATCAAATATAGCAATGTTAAAGTAAAAATGACAATTGGAATGGTCTACTCATTTCATTTCATAACCCCTTTATATAGGGAGAGAATTACAATGGGAAGAACAATTACAATGATGACATTAACGATTACAATTACATTTCTAATATGATAATCGAAGACCAAATCTTGATCAAATCTAGCAAAGCTTTAGTGCAAAATCATGTTTCTTTTTTTGGTTTCAGTCATCTTTTTTTCTTTATGTACTACCTAACAACATCAACGATTAAAAAAAATACACCACGATTAAAATGAAAATTTCTTCCAACTCTTTTTGTTAACCATACATTATTAAGATTCATTGAGATAATGGGGGAAATTAACAAGGCAGCTCGTTAAGGGAACTTGACATGATCAAAAGAAATTTTCTTTTTGACATGATATACTAAATTAATCAATTTTGTGCCAGTTAATCGATCTATGTGAACTTGTCGTAGAGAATATGATTTGGGAGAATATTGAGATGTATTTCATTAATAATAAGTGTCTCTATATATAAAGAATTACATAGACGATCTGTTTAGAGCACAAGTAAAGAGTCATATAACATTGTAATTAAGATATCAATAGGATATCTATGAGAATATGGTAACCCTATTACAATTTAGGTTAAAAAAACCTCGTTTGGATGAGGCACACTAGAACTCTAACTCCTGCAACAGATCTATCTTAATTTTTTAGAATATTTTTGGCTAATACCCAAACTAATTTCCTTTTTTGGCTATCTGGCATTACATTAAACATGTTTTAGCTTCTAGGCTGCTTGATAGTTGCTGTTTAGATCTTGAAACTAATACAGGTTACAAAGAAACACCATGGTTGAGACTCGTGAGCTTTTCAAGATCCGAGGCGAACAAAAACAAAAAACAAAAAATTAATAGTTAATATTATGAAAAATTGTTACAAGTATCAAAAAAAAAAAAAAAAGAAATTTGATTCTACACCCACTCCCCTTTTAGAATAAACCCATCCATAATAGTGTTTTAATATACACCTAAACTAATTAATTAGGCTTATTCAAAATATAAAAAAACCTATAAAATAGGATAAATATTAAAACTTAATGTTGTTAAGAATTAAAATCCAGTTTTGCTGCCGATGGAATTACTCAACCCTTGATTCCAACAATTGAAAACTCTCCTCTGGGTTGGAGGTTATGTAATCTCCACATTCAAAAGCTTAATCTCTACATTCAAAAGCTTAATCTCTACATTCAAAGCCGGTATCAATATCTCCACAATCATGCGATTATGTTTTTGATTTCAAATTGTGATTGTGATATAAATGGATCACACAATCAGAGGTTGGTGGGTTGCCTTTGTTCAACTGCATATCCCTTTGATCCAATTGGCACGGTTGATGAGCATTGTGTTTGCTACCTATTCAATAGGTGTGTGTCTTCCTAACGAAGAGGTATTTGTTTTGTGATTTTTCAGGGTTTATGCTATTGAATAGGTATATTAATAGATTCTACAAGTTCTTGATGGCTAAAGAATACTCCCACCTAGAGTTTAGGTGCGACCTTCTCCACAATCATGCGATTATGTATGTTTTTGATTTCAATTGTGATTGTGATATAAATGAATCGCACAATCAGAGGTTGGTGGGTTGCCTTTGTTCAACTACATATCCCTTTAATCCGATTGGCATGGTTGATGAGCATTGTGTTTGATACCTATTCAATAGATGTGTGTCTTCCTGACGAAGAGGTATTTGTTTTGTGATTTTTCAGGGTTTATGCTATTGAATAGGTATAATAGATTCTACAAGTTCTTGATTGCATGTTTCTTTTTCTTCTTATTGTTTCTCAATAGATTCTACAAGTTCTTGATGGCTAAAGAATACTCCCACCTAGAGTTTAGGTGTTCTTGATGGTTAAAGAATACTCCCACCTAGAGTTTAGGTGCTATCTAATAATAGGAATATCTCCACAAAAAAATGTTTAATCACGTTGAGAAATCTACGAAATCGAATAGGAATATCTACACAAACATATCTACTAAAAATTAGTAAATATATAGATCTAAAAGAAAGAGATATACAATAATTAAGGCAATTAATCTTTTTAAATAAGGAATATCTACACAAACATATCTCCTAAAATATGGCATCAGTTATATACTATAATTAAGGCGATTAATCATGTTGAGATATCTAATAATAGAAATATCTACACAAACATATCTACTAAAAAATGGCAAATATATAGATCAAATCAGAAAAGAAGAGATGTAAAATAATTAAGGCAATTAATCGTTTTTAAATAAGGGAAAAATAACTTGATTGTATTAAATTCTAATTTGTGTTTATAACTGATGTCATATTTAAATTTAAAAAAAACTATATTTGAGGAATATTTTCCTTATTCAATTAGAAGGGTAAAATAGTCAAACTAAAAAAGGTGAAAAAACTTAATTATAGACTTAAAACCTATAAGGAAGGTTTAATTATGTGAATGAGTGTAGATTAAAAGAAAATATAGGAATTGTTTAACGATATCTCTATTTGTGTTTAATCCAAACTCTAGGTTACTTAACCTAGTGGTAATAGGATTTAATTAGAAGAATCTAGTATCCTAATCAATGTAGAATTCCTTTCCTTGTATGATTGAGATTCTATGCATTGTAATCCTCTATATAAAGAGGCCCCTATTATCAATGAGAAGACACAGCAAATTCCTCTCAATTCTCGTTTCCCTACAACACGTTATCAACACGATGCTCTGACCCTAAATCCAAAAACCAAAACCAAAAAAAAAAAAAAAAAAAAAATTCAGCCGTGTTAGCCCGCATGCGTCAACAGCATCAGCCTCACCTGCCTCATGTTGCTGCCTGCAGAAGCTACCCTTGCTAGCGGCTTGCCCGCACGCTCGTCCATCCTCCTACACCACCAGAAGACTCGCTAAACCAGCGTGCCCAGATCAGCCTAGCCTACCTTCTGCCCAACCTGCGCTAACACAGCCCTCCTGCGTCGCTGCTAGAGAGCTTGCATATGCCTACCGCGCGAAGCCGAAGCCCTGCAGGGCCTTAACCGCTAGCTCCTTCCGTGCTCCAGCCTGCTTGCACACGACCGGCGATGAGGCAGCAACCTTGCCGGAGAACCAGCAGGAAGATGACGTGAAGAAGAAAAGAAAAAAAAGAGGTGGGTGCTGACCCACGATAGCGACCCGGCCCAGCCAAAAAAAAAAAAAAAGAGAGAAGGCAGCTGGGCCCAGAAGAAGGGAAGCGGGCTAGAAGACATCAAGGCCTGGAAGAAGAAGAAAAAATCAAGGCCCTGCTTTCCTAGTCAGGCCTGGGCCGAAGCCAGAGAAAGAAAAAAAAAAAAGAGGAGAGGGAAAGGAAGGGCAACTCACCGCCAAATAATTCCGGCGAAGCTCCAGCGACCAATTTCTGGCAATGACTTCCGGCGACTAATTTCCGGCAATTTTCTAAACTTTTCAAGGTATGTTTTAAAGGTTCCTTTAGTTCCCGTTTTTGAAGTTTTTATTGTTTTTCTCTTCTTTTTCTCGGGGACTTGCAACCTCCTTTCTTCAACCCCCCCCCCCCTTTTCTTCATTATAGGGGAGACCAAATTAAGCGGAACTATGGGGGTTCGTGCTCACTCCAAGCTTAGAGCTTGTTAAGATCTCCAAACTTAGAGTTTGTAGAGAATTTATGATCGACCACTTACATTATTGTTTCGATCTAATCCAATATCTCTTGGAATCGAATTTCTTGGAAGCGACTACACTCGGAAATTCCTAATTTCTTGGAAGCGATTACGCTTAGAAATTTCATATGTTTTCGTGGTAGCCTATTTCGCTCCGAAACTAACCCTAATTTTCTTGTTCTCTTTCAGGATGAGTAACCTGAACAAATTGGACTTTGCTCCATTGGGAACAACTGGCTCTAGATATCACAGGTGGGTTCGTGATATCCGCCAGCATCTCAAGGCTATAGGAATCTTGGATATGATTCTCGAGCCTAGCCAGGACGTGATAACTGTTGAGCAAGCTCAAGCTTTGGAAGCAAATAGAGCAGCCTTAGAGGCAAATAAGGCGAAAGCCATCATCCTAATGACTCGTCATATGGATGATTTGCTCCAGTACGAGTATATGAATGAAGAAGACCCCAGAAGGCTGTGGGTCTCACTCGAAGAAAGATTTGGCAACGTCCGTGACTCCTTGCTTCCTGACCTAGAAGTGATATGGCATAGCCTCCGCTTCTGTGATTTCAAGTCAGTTCTTGACTACAACTCGGAAGCACTTCGCATTATATCCTTAATGGAATTCTATGGTAAACATATCACAGATGTGATGTTGATTGAGAAGACTCTCTCTACCTTCCCCGTCTCTGCATTGATGGTTGCTAAGAACTATCGAATCGATGTAAATGCAAGACGAAACACAAGGTTTCATGAGCTCATTGGAGCTATGAATGTTGCTGAAAAGCATGACAATATCCTTGTGAAGAACTATAATTCGAGATCCGTGGAAACAGAGCATATTCCGGAATCCAATTATAGTCGCACCTCTAAGAGAGGGCGGAAACCCTAATCTTAGGTATACTTCTGGACATTCTGATCCATATAATCGCTCTACTTGGGAAGGTAACCGCCAAAATAGGTGAACACGGAAACCGAAGAGGTAAACGTGAAAGAGAGAGGAGGCAACGCCTCTGGCCATGTTGGTGGGGCCCCACAACACTAAGAGCCATCTAAATGACGCTTTCAAAGTGCCTCAATCAATGGAGTTCGAGTAAAGAGATGTATGTTCTCGATGTGGAGTGTCTAATCATTGGGCACACATTTGTAGAGCTCGTGAAGAACTTGTCACCGCCTACAAACATATTGTGAAGCAAGAGAAGCTCACTATGTGGAACAAGAAGATCAAGAAGATGATCTAGAGTGAAGGGTTGAAGACTACAAAATCTGGCTGGGATCAATAGATCGCCAATTCTGTTTAAGTCTTTATTTTCCAAGAGATGTAGGCGATTGCCATATTACTTTTTATTGGATTAGATTTTCTTTGATCAAAGAAACAATGATGTACTCCGTTGGCTTATGAATAAAATTTTGAGTTCTTTTCATTATGACTCAATTTTGATTCTGAGCATATTACTTTGTGACTACGATGGCTGGGCCATCAATTTGAATTCAAGGACATGGAATAGCCCAAGTTCCACTTGCCAAATGGCACCTTGATTACTGCTGTCACATAAACTCTCTACGCTCTTAGGGTAAATCGTACCCTATGAATAGCCAACGAATTCCATGCGAAAATGCATGTAGAGAACAGAAATGAGTTCCTTTGCATTACCTCTAATGATTGCGAACAAAGGCGCATCTTAGAGAAGTTTATGTGTCTCTCTAGTGGATTCTATGTCATTATTCGAGCTATTAATCCAATAAAGTTATGCGAGAAGATCTCTTGGATTTAGACACATATTGGCTTTGTCACAACAGGATAGGCCATCCTGGTCATGATATGATGATCCGTCTACAAAGACTTCATATGGACATCCTTTCTCTCGAGTGAAACGAAGCACGAATCAAAAATTGATTTCCGGAGTAAGTGTGACCGACGCAGCTGCCAAGGGCACTGCCTCCGTCCACCACTAGCCTAGGGCTGGTGCAGTCCCTATCCATGACGCCATGGATAGCGTCCATCATGGTGATGGCTCCCTAGGTGATATTGTTATCACCAACTTGCTTCACATAGCATTTCTGACGCTCAGGCCTAACCAAAATACTCAATGGTTGCTTCTAAGGCCTCTCGCTCATTTTACAAAGCCCGTTCCTTAGGGAAATTAGGACTGAGACCGTCCTATGCAAAGGATATGACAATACTCATTCTGTTCTTACAAAGAATCCGTAGGGATCTTGTGGATTGATTCAACCAACTTGCGGACGCTTAAATATTTTATGATGTTGGTTGACACGCAAACATGCTGGTCACGTGTTGTGCCATTGTCCACCTATAAATGCTGCTTATGCTACACTCCTAGCACATATCATACAACAATGGGCTCACTCCCCGAATCATCCTATTTGGTCAATTGGATTTGACTATGCTAGAGAGTTTACATCGAAAGACTTTCGATGGATATTGCAATGGGCTTGATGTTGGACATCACATTCCCATGTACACACCCAAATGGTCTTGCGGAAAAGACTACGATGATAGTCCGGACATTGGTAATGCGCACCAATCTTCTTACATCCGCTTGGGGTGATGCAATATCGCATGCAGCTATGCTAATTCGTCTACGACCTATCGCCACTCAATGTACCTATGCGTTACAGCTAGTGACTAGGTACACGTATTTTGTACTTACGCACATTTGAGTGAGCCATTTATGTGTCAATCGCGCCGCCACGACGCTCTATGTTGGGTCCTTACAGACGAATGGGCAACTACGTTGGATTTGAGACTCCAACAATCGTCCGCCACTTAATGCCCTTGCAAGGCGATCTCATTACCGCTAGATTTGCAGGTTGTCACTTTGATGAGACAGTCTTCCCGTCATTAGGGGGAGATAAGAACACTGATGTTCAGCAGGAACGATAGGAATTGTCGTGGCCTGTCCCCACTAAGTCTCATCTCGATCCTTATTACAGTGACGAGATCACACAAATATTCTGCAAACATACCTGCAAGGAAGGACATCCCTACGAGAGGACATAGCGCCACCTACACGGAGGTAGGCATGGCGCCAATGCCAAAGAGAGTGGCACTCTGGCATTGCAGGCTATGGCCCTAGCTAGGATGCGTGGGAAGCCCGTGGGTTCGAAGGATACTTTGGCACACTCCAATCCTTTTATCATCGACACTCAAAATCCGTCTCATGAGTATCTTCCGGGTTATGGTTATCGTTGGGGGACGCCTCAACGTCAGAACCTATTCCTGAGAATATAGAGCTCTATGAAACTTACACTAGTGTACATGAGACGTGGGATAGAAACTCCATCATAATTGATGATGTAGTTGCGCATTTTGTTGCGCATGAGTTTGTTGAGTCCGATGATATCGAACCACGCTCCGTTGATGAATAAATACCAACGTAGAGAGTTTTTGGCCTAAATGGAAATATGCGATCCAGGTTAAGATGGATTCTCTAACGAAGAGGAAGGTTTTCGAGCTAGAGATGCCAACACCTCCTAACATAAAACCTGTTGACTAATGGGTCTTCGTTAGAAAGCGTAGTGAGGAAAAGAGGTGGTAATCTCGCCTTATGGCGCAAGGCTTCTCACAAAACGCCCTGGAATCGACTACGATGAGAAATATTCTCTCGTAATGGATGTCATTGCACTCCACTACCCTGTCAGTTTGGTAGTTTCCGAATAACTGAACATGCAGCTTACAAATGTGGTCACTATGTATCTCTATAGGGATCTAGATACGGAATATTCATGAAGGTTCATGGTGAACTTCATTTACCCAAGTCAAGTGGCTCTAGACCATGGAGTGCGTTTACAAAGAGGTTGAAACGCTCACTAAAGTGACTACTTGATTGGGAAGGGATATGCCCACGCGTTTCTATGAAAAGTTTCGGATTCTATCGCGGTTCATGTTGGACATGATCTTCATTAGAAGCCCTTAAAGAGTTAAGGGAAACCGCTGAACACTTGAAATCCGAGTTTGAGATGAAGGATTTTGGGAGAACACGATTATGTCTCGGTTTGGAACTTGAGCATCGTGTCAATAGATGCTTAGGCATTTTGACAAGGTCAAGCCTTCAAGCACCCCCATGATCGTCCGTAGTCTTGATCCTGAAAAGGATCCTCTTCGTCGAAAGGATGATGACGAAGATGTGCTAGAGGCAGAAGTGCCTTACTTAGTACAATAGGATCATTATTGTACTTATCCCAATGCACAAGACCTGACATCTCATATGTTGTGAACTTGTTAGCTAGATATAGCTCTGCGCCAACGCGACGCCCTTGGATTGGTGTAAAAGATATCTTTCGATATTTGAGATGTACGATTGATATGGGCTTGTTCTATCCCTACAAAGAGATGACGGATTTGGACCCATCACACACCAGGTAAACCGCCAACACTGGCCTGCGTCCACTATCCCCATCCCAAAACGACATGTGTTTTGGAAGGTTTTGCTGATGTTGGGTATCTCTCTGACCCACACAAAGGTCATTCCCAATCCGGTCAAGTGTTCACCATGGGAAAAGACCGTGACATCTTGGAGGTCTACAAAATAGACTCTAATCGCTATATCATCGAACAATGCAGAGATCATTTCTCTTCATGAAGTGGTTCGTGAATGAATATGGATTGGATCCCTAATTACGCATGTTCGAAGCAATTGTGGTTTGAAGACTACCACAGATGAGCCTACGAGCATTTAGGATAATGCTACTTGTTTTGAACAAATGAGGCAAGGCTACATCAAAAGCGATAACACCAAGCATAATCAGCAACAACAGACACTCCTCGAGATCAAAGTGAACTAGGTTCGATCTGAGGACAGTGAGGCAGACTTGTTTACTAAGTCATTGCCCAAATCCACGTTCGAGAAACATGTGGCAAGAATTGACTTGCGGAAATTATCTGAACTCCCATGATCGTAGTCATCAGGGGGAGGCGCACACATCAGGGGGAGATGTCTACATGTTCACCTCGAAACGTGAAGGTTGTGTTGTGCTCTTTTTCCCCTTCGACCGAGGTTATTTTTGTCCCACTGTGTTTTTGTTACTCGGCAAGGTTTTTAACAAGGCAACGAGAGAAGCACCGCGTTTGGACAACACTAGGGGGAGTGTTTAAGGATATCTCTATTTGTGTTTAATCCAAACTCTAGGTTACTTGACCTAGTGGTAATAGGATTTAATTAGAAGGATCTAGTATCCTAATCAATGTAGAATTACTTTCCTTGTATGATTAAGATTCTATGCATAGTAATCCTCTATATAAAGAGGCCCCTATTATCTATGAGAAGACACAGCAAATTCCTCTCAATTCTCGTTTCCCTACAACAGGAATGAGTTTTTCTTAATAAGATCTTCAGTTTTTGAGTTTTTTTCTAATTTTCTCAACAAAAAAAAAAACAAAAACAAAAACAAAAACAAAAAAACAAGTATAATAGACTATTTTCTTTAAAGTTTAAACTGATAGTGTGAAGCTTTAAATGGGTTACCAGGTTCATAGCTTGAAGACGGGTAAACAACTAAACAAAGCACAGGCGGGGGATCAGGATACAAATCTCAGTTAGGCCAATGGCTAAATCGGAGATGTTCTGTGAAAACTAACATAGACCTTAGTGATCAGATCTCACTAAGACATACAAGGATAAAATTCACCATGATCAAAAGGATGGTAATAAAGAATAGGAAGTTAGGAACCTAGCTAGTGGAGCAAAACCAAATAATCAAACATAGATCCCAACATATTATAAAGTAACAAGGTTCAATACTGGATAATCAAAGGCACAGCCACAATAGATTTTAACAGCCAGGATCAAAACGACTATGGCGCTGAACACACTAAAGCTAAACTTGTGACAAGAAAAGCAATAACAAGTGAACAAGGTGTAATAGAAATCACAGCTCCTAAACTTTGTGAGGATGCAGGAGATTCTGCAGCCAAATGGGGTTCTGGTGAGTCAGCAATGGACTGTGGAGATTGCGAAATTGGGTGAGGTTCCATCACTTCAACTACCAGTTGCTGGCCATTTTTGCAATGATCTGGGACTCCACTGATGAAGTAGAAGGGGCCAGACCTATCAAGCTTCATTATGCTCTTTCCATTATCAAATGCGATGATGGGATGGCTTGTGTTGCAGTGGTAATACCCCCATTTGTCGACCTCAAGAACTGAATCATTTTTGTACTTGAAAGCTGTCAAACAAAAACAACAGTACCAAATATAAGAACTGAATGTATTCAGTAAATTAAGAAGGCAACTTTCCATAATTAGAAGCCAAACTTTGCAAACAGTAACAGATTAAACCAACGTAGAAACACTATGAAGTCACATACTCCCAGTCCCAGTATAGTATGAATAATAACTAGCTAGTAATTACATTGCTTGCTCAACTTCCACGAAGTATTAATGTGCGAGACTTCCAAACCAAAGAATTGAAACGAGTAAATTTACCCATAATTCATTTTATCCAAAAACACACGTATTCTTATCTCTAGCTTGTCCGAAATAACTAGACGTCTTTCATTAAACTAAATGAACCATATACCTTCATAATTCCTAAATACATAACACAACTCTATTTATTAAGCACGTTACTCTAAAAGAAGAGAACTAGTCAGTTAGACAGAGTAATCATAGAACTCACAGAGTGAATCTCCAACATGAAACCTGTTGTTGGAAGCCCAGTTAGAGTAGACAGCGGAGTTGTTTGAGCCAGGCTGCTGCCAACCAAAATCATCACCGACTTGGAATTCCGTAGCAGAAGAGTTTACAACAACAAGAGCCAACAAAACCGTCAAGAAAGACCACATGAGAGGAGCCATGTTTTGTTATATATCCGTAGTCGCTCTCGCAGAAGGTTTAGGAAGCAATGGAAATGGAACTGAAAACTGGCCTGAAGAAGAAGACTATACGACGGTTGTGTGGAGATCGTGTGGAGTTTATGGGACACGTTGCGATCTCTGGTGATTGCGTGCCTTCTGGCGGTTAAATTTCAGTTCAAATACGAAAACTGGACTAGGGCTTCAGAATTTTTTCCACGCTGAAATAAGGTGATCACGTTTTTTTTCTTTCCTTCTTACGTTTCATTATAATTCCATCAAAAAAGTGGGCATACTTGGTCATGACTCTCATGTGTTTCTAGTTACTCTTTTCTGTATCAGAAAACCACTAAAACCTGCTTCGGAGACTCACTTCCGTTTAAACCAAAGTAATTTATTATTCTATCACGATTTTTAAACCACTAGGATGATGGAGAAAACTAATACACATAGATTTTCAGTCAGGCAATGGTACACTCGAAACTCGATGGTTAGAAATTATGGACCAGTCTAAATGCAATTTTGATTCGAATCGTTGTGCCCGGTAGCACACATTGCACTGCACAACTCGTGTAGAAGTGACATTCCATCGCAGCACAATAAATCATGTAATGATACTGTAATACCATATATTCAAGTAGCCAACCAAAATTAATAGATTCAAATGGCCAACACGAAAGCTGAATCGTTGGAAAATTATAAATTACAAAATCAAACAAAAGAATATTAGAGGGGTTTCTCCCTCGCGAGGTTAATGTTGCTATACCTGACCCTCACCATCCCTATCCTATTTGTTCCTAATCAACGTATAACACTTCCAAATTTGATCATCGGGGCATCATAAATAGCTGCTCTCAAAATTAATGACCAATACATGTACCAAACCCAGCTCATGTGTTGCTTGCTTCCACATCAAAGATCAAGAATTTACCGTACGATTCGCTCCACCTCTAGCTCATAAGTTACTACCTGAAACTAATTCCTTTTGCTTCATCATCATGTCCTGGAACTCCTTTCTTTTGGCAGCCCGGATGTCAAGTAAACTAGGTGGCACAGGTTTGAGGGAACCATGTAACTCAATGAGGTCAAAGAAATCTTGTTTGGTCAAACTCTTCTTCTTAACAAGTTCATCGACGACAGCATCCATGAGCTTTCGGTTCTGCTCCAGAATCTGCAATGCAAAACAATGGCATGTTCACTTTGTTAAAGATAAGGATGATAGGAAACCTCACTAGAGATGCTGATTATTCTGCATCACCTCTTTTGCGCGTTCATAACACATGTTGACAATCCGCAATGCCTGCACATCGAGGTCCTGAAATAAAATTCATTATAAAAGATTAACATTCAGTCTTCTTCTTGCATTCGCAGCTTAGTTAAAGAGCAGACAGATGCAGAAATTGGTATTTACAGAGCAAAAGACCAATGACCATGTTTCAAATTACGTCAGTAATGACAAACACCAAAACCAAGCTCTGAAAATGATTAGTGTATAAAGATTGTATTACATTGAGTCGATCTGCCACCCAGAAATTAGATAGACCATAATTCTTCTCAGAAAGGCCACCAAGAACATACGTCCGTGCAGCTGACCTAGCATTGTCTGCTGTTTCAGCCCATATTGTACTTAACTGGAGAAATTGAAAGTACAAAGAAAACTTCAGATGCATTTTTAGATTAAGATCGACTTAAAACTTAAAAGTCATCTTATTTATTTACAAGATTTAGATCTACATATGACTTGCATTACGTGTTAACAATTTTCCATGAGAAGTCACATGACAGATTCATTGTACTCTGCAGAATGCAAGTTGCTCTTAACAATGCAAAAAATCAATGACCTCAAATTCATAATATGAGCACACGACAAAGGCAAAAAATAATATAAAGCGATAAAATGATCCCTTCCTATACCTTCTTCTGAAGTTGAGAAACTGGTTATATCAGAAACTTTTTAGTTATTCTAGTTTGAAACATATTTTACCAGAGAGAGTTCTTACATCCAGCCCCATAATTTACCATACAAGAAACTAACTGTGCATAAACTAAAGATTTGCTTACCTGACCCTCACCAAACCAAAGTTCATCGGCTGCACGTGGTGCTAGTTGAACAGTAATATGATCCAGTAGGGATTGTCGACTTCATGACATTGAAGATATGAACAGTATTGTTAGGGAAAAAAAAAACAACCAATAAACATGAATATATAATGTACTTTCAACAATAAGGAACACGAATGATTTAACAGAATTGAAGCAACATCTACTTTAAGTTGCATATTTCAGTAACCAAGCAGGTTTCGTATTGTATTGTTAACATTGCAGTTCCCTTTCTTGACATGCTCTGATTGTACCCCCAATATCTGTACTATATACAAAAAGTAAGAATGTTGGTAAACAGTAAAACCCACTCATTCTTGTTTCTTTTGATCAAATAAACGGTAAACCTTCAGAGAAGAAATATACTCTTTACTTGTACACTGAGCCATAATAAAGTTTCGCTATCCCTTTATTTCTTATAAACAAAAGAAGGTCTTCAAATCTATTCTGTTATTTGTACTCCTGCTATCATCATTCATCTCCTAAGTAAAGCCTACTTCCAATTTAAGTTTCAATTAACTTGGATCAAGAAGAACATAACAATATCTTTGATAACGATCAAAAAATTCAAATTACTTTATGCTCTTAATATTAGTATGAGGAAAGCTCCATCATCTGTTTGAATTAATACTTTCCATATAATTAATAGAAATGATACTAACTACCTCTTCTTTATATTCTCTACATAATTATTTAAAACTCAGATTACTATAGTCAACAGTTAATGTGCATTCTACATGTCAATGTGCTACTCGTCTTTAAAATCAATACAAAGAATTACGGACTCAGTAATCTTACGTAAGTGTTCCCTCTTTGAAGTTGATAGGATCCATCTTCATTCTAACATAACCCAATTCCCTACCAGCTCTAGGAGCAATTGTGACCTGCACCATACGAGAAACTGTCATAAGACATATACTTTGTGTTTTCTTTTCTTTTTTTGATACTTAATATTTTCTTAAAACTATTAAAGTTCTACTCATTGTTACCATAAATGTACGTTTAGAAGAGGACAAGTTAAACTAGGGAATAATATTTGTGAAAATCTTAAAGCAAACATTTGGTTAAGTTTAAGATTTTAAGTCAATGAACCCAATGACAAAGAACAAGAAATTCAAGAAAGACATAGAACAAAACATTTCTCAAGGAAAGACTTATATGTGGCAATTATTCTAAACTTTAACACACATTTGAGAAACAGGACGACCAACAAGGGACGATTATTTGTGTTGCCTAAATTGCCCAACATGTAAAGGTAGTGCAGAATAGAAACAAATTCAACAATCTTATGCTATGAAAATGTAAAACAGAAGAAGCTTAAAGTTTTCAGACCAAAAAATAGAGGAAGAGAGGCTTGAGCTAGGGGACCATACAAACTCAATGTTTTTCAGATCAGGAAAGTTTGCAGCAACAACAGCCATCGCTGCTTCATTGATAGCTACTTGCTTCCATGTATCAAAACTTCTGTCCTTTCTATCTAGCATTCCTCTTTCTTCCATTTGTGCAGCTTGTAATAGGTCATCAGTAGTAATCTGCATATACCACAACCACAGGCATTCAGAAAGGGGACACAACGTGTGGTATAAATAACTAAATCAAAAGGCTCTAAAATATGAAATATTGAAAACATTAGATGCTAATAGAGCTCAGAGCCCATGACCATGCGGCCATGCCTCTACCACATGTTTCAAGGGAATAGACAGAAGTATAATAGCTACATGACTTTCACATTCCAATAGATGTAACATAATGATGCCTTTATTCAAAAAAAAAAAAAAAAAAGGACCAGACATAATGATGCCTAACTAAGCCTTCAACAGTGTTCTTTTTACTCCTTTTTCTCTTCTTCTTTTCATTTGAGGCATAGGTTCTATGGTTAGTCTAAGAGGAGACAATACCTCAGTTCTTCCATCACGCATCATGTTGATTGCAGCAACCTCAACTATATTAGCTAGCTCTGCACCAACCATTCCATCACTCATACTTGCAATAGCCATATAGTCCACATCTTCCGCCATAGGTTTCTTGCGCGCATGGACCTATAATCAGGACACAGAAAGAAAGTGGAAAAATTATAAGCCTGTCATGGAAACAACGAGAATTAAGAGCAATGCCAGATATTCTGTGGAAATGGAGCATGATATAAGGTCCAACTACCTTCAAAATTTCAATGCGACCTATAAGACCAGGCTTAGGGATATATATCTTCCGATCAAACCTTCCAGGTCTGACAAGGGCTGGATCTAGAATGTCTGGTCTATTTGTGGAAGCAATAGTGATCACTTCCCCCCTTCCTTCAAATCCATCCAAACAAACCAGGAGCTGAAGCATAAAAACAACATTGAATAATTTGTAGCTGTTTAGTTATAAAATTAAAATTAAAATAAAAAATAAAATAAAATAAATGCATAAAAAGTTCAAGTATTCATCCATCAGATCATCACCAACCTGGTTAAGAGTTGCATCACGTTCTTGTCCACCAGAACCCTTGATCAAACCACGCTCCCTTCCAACAGCATCCAACTCATCAATGAAGACAACTGATGGAGCCTGTGCGCATAAACACAACTATGAAATGTAACAATGTGTGCAACTACACTACATCCAATCAAAAACAGAATGAACAAGAAAGGCATAGCATTTCAAATATGGTCTAAAACTTCAATAATAATACTCAAAGCATTAGCAAGAACAACATATCAAATAAGGATATTGAGAGGAAAGAGGGAACATAACAAGAGTGCAATTGAACAGCTAATGTCCACTTACGTTTTCCTTTGCTTCCTGGTAGAGTGCTCGGACACGAGAAGCACCAACCCCAACATATATCTCTACGAATTGAGAGGCCGAAATGGAAAAGAAGTTGACACCTGCCTCACCAGCAACAGCTTTTGCAAGCAAAGTCTTCCCCACTCCAGGAGGGCCACAAAGAAGTATCCCACCTGTTAAACAAAACAAACACCGACAATATATATGTTATACATAAAGAACACATAAGCAATATATTTTGGGAAATAGAACAATCAAGTCCGTTTGCTTTCACCGGAACCTAGCAAATACGCCAACCAGAGCACGATAAAAGGAACACTTTAGCCAACAATCACTGAAGCGAATCACAAGGGTTCTCATACATGTGAATTAATTCAATACACAAATAAGTTCACATAACAAAAAGCTATCTGATAACATCAATAACTGAGTAGCATTGCTGCAGAAACCAACCTGGAATTTTAACTCCTCTTCTCCTATACATTTCCCCATGAGTGAAGAACTTGACAATCTCCTCAAGCTCAAGCCTGATCTTCCCAAGTCCAGCAACATCCGAAAACTTGACATCCACACCTCTCTCCAAATACTGAGGCATCCTCTTATTATGAGCTCGTCTCACACGAGCCCCGGACCTCATGAACTGCATTGCCATCTTCATATAAGGATTCTGCTCCCCCTTCCCCTGCTCCCCTTCCTCATCCTCCTCGCCGCCCTCTATCCCCTCCATCCTCTCCAAATCCCTCATCTTCTTCCTCTCCTCGGCCTCGGCCTGCTCAATCTTCAACCTGTCCTCATAATCCTTTTTCTGCCTCCTATAACTAAGCACCACAGTCCTGTAAAAAATGTAAAAGAACACCAGCCCCAGCGCGGTGGCCACATTCGAATCCTGAGCCAAATTGGCCCACACATTGCCATCTGCAAGTAATTCCGGCGAGCCTCCCTCAAGACTCGTCGTGCTTCTTCTTCCTCCTCTCTCTCCTCACTCTCCTCTCCTCCTCCTTCTTCTGAGCCTTCATGGCCCTATCAATCATCTCTCTCTCGTTCCTCATTCTCTCCAGCTCCTCCTTCCTCTGCATCTTGAACTCCTCCCTCGCCTGCCTCAGCTCCGCCGCCCTCTTGCTCTCCTTCCTCGCCGGCTTCCTCGTCCTCGAAAACCACGCCACCACCGCCGGCATTCTCGCCAGGAAGCTCAGGACGGCATAGGCACCTCCGGCGGCCTCAGCGGCGGCGTGTAGGCGTTGACGCACAAAGAGTCCAAATTCAACTTCTCCCATTCCTCCCAGAACCTCTTGTCAGTCTCCGGTGACGGCAAAACGGTGCGCAGCACTCTGGAATCTTCAAGAACCACCAGGACCGGCTCGGCCTTCTGCCGCAATTCGATCGCCGGAGGCTTGATTACATGCTTGAGCTTCGATTCCCCGTTCAATTCGAGGAGCTGAGTGTAGGGGATACGGTTCGAACGACGGGGAGACCTTGGGACCAGGATTTGAGCTCTTGAGGAGATAAAGCTTCGGACTTTCTAGAAGTGGAGGATTTCTTGGGGGCGCGTGGCTTTTTCTCCTTGACGGCGGCGCGTGAGGTTGGGGTTTGGGGGAGAGAGGCGGAGATGACGGTTAGAGTTACGGAGAGCTTGAGGAAATCGAAATTGGGGCTCTTGGTTTTATCGTTTTCTTCGTTATCGGAAGTGGGAGAAAGGTGGGAGGAAATGGAGGAGGGGATTCTGGATTTGGGTGGGGTTTTAGGGGTTTTGGGGCTGGGGTTTGGGGGTAGGGAGGAAGATGAATAAGAGCCCAGAAGGCATTGGCAGGCCATTGGGGTTTTGTGTATTGTGAAAGCTCGATTCTGCTACATTTGAGAAGCGAAGCTGAGGTTGAGTAGAATTGAGGGAGTGTGTGAGTTTCGAGATAAAGCTCTGGTTTTGCAGAGCTCACTTCTCTGCGAAATGAAATGTTCGTAATTTACGAGATAGAGATTAGAGACGACGGTAGTGCGTAACGTCGTCGTTTTAGGATTATTTATTTGAGAAATTATCTTGGGTATCACCAAGCTTAGATATTTAACTAAGCAAAGCATTAAAGTGATTGTACGTGTGAGCGAATTAGTAAAATATAATCTAGAGAAGCGTGGTGGTTTTGATTTGTTCTTCGTTGAAGTCGCGCTAAACATGTCCTAGAATCTCTCTAGTAGCAGTTTCGATCCAATAGGGCTGTGTTGATGAAGACTTAAAACAGTGACTGAAGTTATTTAATGGAATCTGGTCATCAAACATCAAGCATTCAGCATTTCACCACATATAGAGAGCGTTTTTGGAACTACATAGAAAGTACATGAAGCCTTAAGACAGTGATTAAAATGCCTAATGTTATAAATTTATGATATAGCTAGAGTGCAAGTGATTAAGTACACCAGGTACTGCGTCGAAACAAAGCAATGTAGCTCAGTTGTGGGAGAGCCAGATTACATTCTGAACAGCAGATGTGGCCAGCAAGAGGCAGCTTAAGAAAGTGAAGCCAATCGAGATGGCAATGTGGTCGCAGAAGATATTTAGTGGTTTACAGAAATTCGGGAGAGGTGTGTGCCGGATTCCTGTGCGATTCAGGTTGCTTACTCCGGATGCAGCTGACCCTGCGCTCATCATTGCATATGCAAATACCTATGAAAGGGAAACAGTGACACTTCAATTTCACTAGGTAAACACTGTAGAGCTACCAATTCCATACAAATAGGACAATCAAAATTTGAAGTACTAGCGAAGCCTCTCGAACTATGCAAGCTATACAATGACAAAGAAAACACATGCTGCTGTTACCAATTTTATAGAATTATTTGGTCCATTATGATCCACCGGGTTCACATGACAATTTTTTTTTTTTTTTCATTTTTCATGCTGGTCTTTTAGTAAAGCGAGAATCTTATGAATCTTGACTTGTAAATTCAACTTCAGTAAAAACAGTCTTTTAACGTGGAGAGATGAACCTGTCCATTATATACCAGCAATAAAACATCTAACTAGAAAACAAGCTACTATACTACAAACTCTGCTCAGAACTTTAGAAGAATGAGCTAGAGAGAGGAACCTAGTTATCAACAACTGAAGAAATCATTAAACCACAGAGCTTATATGCCCATTGTAATTTCATTTCCGCAAGGGCGGTTAAGTTACCTGATCCCCAGCAAAGCTAAGCCAGGCATGATTCCTTGAGGGAATCATCGGAGACTTTCTCAGCAGCCTAGATCCATTTATCAGTAGTTGCAGAAATGAATGAACCGTGACAGCTGCCGTGACTGCAACCAGATATCTGCTCACCAAAAATTCAGAAACTTCAGTACCTTTATATTATGCAAATCGCCCTTCTAAGTTCTAACTACACCTTGGTTGTTACAGTATAAGCCCTCATCATTGTTACTTACAGAGTCAAAATGTAAATCTTACTCCCTGATTCAAATTCATGCACATTAAATGATCAATGCTACATTACTAATACGTGACGAAAAGCACTCTTGTTCAACATTCCTACAATGCCAATAGCCAGTAAATGATATCTGGTCTCAGATTCAGATTGATTATTTTGCAATGAATTGGTTCCTCCACAAAACCCAAAGTGATGTAAAAAACTACTAGAGGCTGAATAAAAAGTAGCATATATATAGCAACTTAAAGCCTAAAATGAGCAGCAAAACGTTCTCCAACTAGTTTTATAGATCATTAATTTATGGAGAAACAATTAACTCTGACATTATATTCTCAATGAAGATTACATTATCTAAAAGATTAATAAACATGATTCCGGCCACCTAATAATTTGATCTAAAATTTGTTGGCTAGGGTACTGGCTAGGCTAGACAACAATTTCCAGGTTAGATCAAACTAGAAGACAAATAGTTGAAAGGAGACATAAAACTTAAAAAAAGGGTGAAAAGCTTATAGAAAAACAAGTAGAAACTAAAAATCCCTCACGGGTCTGATCCTGTTCATTCATATGGGAATGAAGCTGGTAAAGGGGTTCAAATTTGTTGTCACTTCGAAGTGCCAAACAGAAGGGTAGTTTGGTCAAACACAAAACCTCGCCTCAAGGGAAACCACCATAACATGACAAAACAAACCAATACACCTGCCCGGTTTTCCCGGCCGGTTGGGGACAAAACCCATTAGCAAAATAACGCAAAAAGGCCAAGGGAAACTCGAAAGAAGTGAAGAACGGCCGGAATATGGCAGTTTCCGGCGTGTTGTCGTTCTAGAGAGGGGAAAAAGAAGAAGGGCATTTGAGTAATTGTACTTACTCGAAGGACTCGGAGAAAGACCACTTGGAGTAAACGGGGAGATGGAAACCGTAGATAGTGATGGTGCTGGCTTGCTGGGCGGTGACCATGAACGACAGCGCCGTGACGGAGGACGCCATGCAGAGCAGCCTGAGGCACACATGAGCCACGTCAGCCTTCCGGAGCAAGGCGCCGAGTTGAGCTGATGACTTGGTCGCCTGCCCAGTAGTACTCATGGTGGTTGTTCCGTTCTCCACCGCCTTGGACTCGGCCATTTCTTCGTCGCACGACGTTGTTTTCCGGCCGGTCACCATTGTCTTTCTTGTTTTCTTCGCTCTTGTGTAGTTAAGAGAGAGAGAGAGAGAGAAAGAGGGAGAGGGAGATGGTAGTAATGTAGAAATACGTGAGCGAAGTGCGAGGCAGGAGCAGTAGTAATAATAATGCCTATACTGAACTGTAGAGGCTTTGGCGGTTTTTATAGAATGGGCCATCATACCTTTCCCTGCTCTACTTCCGTTTGTCCAAATTGTGATTCTTTTTTTTTCTTCCTTTACCTCACCAGCTCACCTCCAAAAAATATAAAATTCTTTTCTTTTTCCAATTTTTTAACCAACTTATTAGTTGTATTTAATAATAAAAAAACTTATTAGTTGTGCTTTCGATAAAAAAAAATTAAAAAAAAAATAAAGACTTACGTGAACGTCCAATTATTTTTAATTCATGCTAGCGGGAGTTCTTATATGAACCTTTCACTTTTGTAATTCTGTCTGGTTTCATCGTATCACAATTGCGTGCTCAGCGTGTATAGTCTACTTGACTCAAATTGCCGATAAGGCAAAGTGTTTTTGCTTAGTATAGACTATAGACTACTCAGTACTCATATTAGCATGGAATAGTCGTTTATGTATTATTCAATATTAACATTTAGGGTCATATTTAATGTTATGAAATACACTAGCTTAAATTAATAGTCATTTACGCTTAAGAACACATTATTTAATTTGTTCGACATCTTTAGAGATTTTTAAAATTTTAACTCTACTTTGTTTTTATTATATTTTGAGGTTTGAATTCTCAATAATAATTTTTCTGTTTTTTTCTCATTTATCGTAATCTACACCGGGTCTAAAGACTTGACTCAAAATTTTAGCCCTCTAACCTTCGAAGAGCATAGTTGCCTTAATGCCTTACTTCCTCGGCTAGACGTAATATCATAAAACTCATTCAGAAACCCTATATATCATATTGGGGCTAGGTAGAACTACAAAAGTAGTCTAGGTCTGTCTTATACTCTATGAGTCTTATCTATTACAATAATCTATTGTAGTTTAGCCTTGGAAACATTTAATGTGTTCAGGCTCTGGATTTTGGGTATAGCGGTTGGGGTTGGAAGTTGCAGAGGGCAACAGGTGGAAAGAATGTAGAGGACCCCGTGAGTGTACATATCGCTATGGAAGTGATAGGTTTGTTTTTTCTATTGTAAGTCTGTAACGCCACACGTACACTTGTTGGACTCTTCACTGGAATCACCACTGCTATTCCAGGACCTCTAATTCCCAATTTCTCATCACCCATGGCTGCACCTCATGGGGTACTTCAGTTTTTAAACCCTTCTTCCTGATTCTAAACAGTTTTAACAAGATTTGAAAATTACTAAGAATAACCACCTACTTTTCTGTATGGGAATGTTGTTTTCTTAGACAAACTGTCGGTCGTATAGAGAAACCAAGCATAGAAAAAACCAAAAACAGTACCTACATGGAGTTCGTTTATAGTACATTAATATATTGTGATATATTAAGTAAATTAGTTTAATTTAGAGATAAACTGGCTACATACAGTGGTACACTAATTTGAGAGTACTCTACTTCTATATCAAACTACCTCTATATCGAACTAAATCTACTTAATATATCAATATGTTAATGTACTATAGATTCTCCTTGAGTAAATTGGTCACATGCAATGGTAGACTAATTTCATACTACTCTCTATTTCTGTATCAAACTAGTCTACATTTATATCGAATTAAGTTTACTTAATGAATCAATATGTTAATGTACCACAGAATTTCCCTGAAGCCTCTCTGGATAGTATTTTAGCTAAAATAGTACATGCACCAAATTGAAGTCCCTAAGTAAAACTCATTAAAGCATACTTATTAATATTTTAAGAATAACTAACTCTTAATATGTAATACAGGCTTTCTAGATTAGTTAGAATGTAATACGCATACTTATTAATATTTTAAGAATAACTAACAATTAGTATGTAATACAATCTTTCTAGGTTAGTTAGAATGTAATACAACAATAATATTTTATTTATTATTGAAATTAAATTTGGGTGAATTTATTTTGTGTTTAAATTCTGAATTTATTTGTGTGTTTAAATTCTGAATTTATTTTGAATTTTATTTGTAACTCATGGTGTTTTATTTTGGGTTTTAATTTTTTGTAACCTATGGCTTTTAGTTACTACCCTATTAATTGTAGGGAGTGTCCTAAGAACCTATAAATAGTACCATTTGTTGCATGCTAAAACAGATTCTTGCTTTTACGTAATACTATTATGAAACACTACTATTCACCCAATGGTCATTTTCATAAAAATTCTCTTATGCAGCCAAAGAAGAAAAATATGAAAAATGTTGGTAAACCTCACCAACATAATAAAGGTAAACCAAGCTATGTGAACAAGAACCAATATCCTCCTTCAGAAAATAAACAACAATATACTTGTTATTTTTGTGCAAAAGTGGGCATATTGCTCGAAATTGCAATTATCGAAAACGTGAGGCTGTTCCTCAAGCTCACGTCACTGAAGAACCATATGTGGCAATGATAACTAATGTAAATATGGTTCAAAGTATTGAAAGATGGTGAGCAAATTGTGGTGCTAATAGGCATATCTGCTATGATAAATATTGGTTCAAGAAATACACTCCTTTTAAGGAGCCAAAAACAGTTATGCTTTGAGATTCACATACTACTCATGTGCTTGGAACTAGTGAGGTGGAACTCAAATTTACTTCTGCTAAGATGCTAACTTTCAAAGATGTGTTGCATACACCCTCCATGAGGAAAAATTTAATGTCTAGTTATCTTCTTAATAAAGCTGGTTTTAAACAAACTATGGAATCTGACTCATATGTGATCACCAAAAAAGGTGTATTTGTGGGGAAAGGTTATGCTTGTGATGGCATGTTCAAATTGAATGTTGAAAATAATAATAAAGCATCTACTTTAGTTTATATGCTCTCTTCTTTGAATTTTTGGCATGCACGTTTATGTCATATAAATAGTAGATATGTGGGAATCATGAGTAGCTTGAGTTTAATTACTTCAGTGCAAAAAGATTTTGAAAAATGTGAGACTTGCAATAAAGCAAAAAATTACTAGAAGGCCTCACAAAAATGTTGAAAGGCATACAGAGCTATTGGAATTAATTCATACAGACTTGTGTGAATTTGAAGAAATTTTAACTCGTGGAGGTAACAGGTATTTTATCACTTTTATTGATGATTGTTCTAAATATGCTTATGTGTATTTGCTGAAAAATAAAAGTGATGTTTTTGCCAAATTTAAAGAGTTTCTCCTTGAGGTTGAAAATCAATTTGGTAGAAAAATTAAAAGGCTCCAAAGTGATAGAGGGAGAGAATATGATTCTTCTTAATTCAATTCTTTTGTTCAATCTTTAGGAGTGATTCATGAAGTTACTCCACCTTATTCACCAGCATCTAATGGTGTGGCAGAAAGCAAAAATAGAACTTTGAATGAGTTAACAAATGTCATGCATGTTGATTGATTCAAGTGCTCTCTCTAATCTTTGGGGTGAAGCAGTTTTAACTGCTTGTTATGTGTTGAATAGAGTGCCACATAAAAATACAAAAATTACACCTTTTGAGGTGTGGAAGAAGCATAAACCAAATTTGGGTTATCTTAGAGTTTGGAATTGTCTAGCCTTTCTGAGGTTAACTGACCCTAAAAGACCAAAATTGGGTGTTAGAGCTACTACTTGTATTTTCGTTGGATATGCTTTAAATAGTACAGCCTATAGATTTTTTTTATGTTGAAAATCATGTTGTGATTGAATCTGGTGATGTAATTTTTCATGAAGAAAAATTTCCTTTTAAATCAAAAAATAGTGGGGGTAAAGAATCTAGAGAAAATATTTTTACCCAACCTAGTTCTTCTTCTTCTAATTTACATATACAAGAAACTTATGAAAATGAACCTAGAAGAAGTAAGAGAGCTAGAGTTGAAAAAGATTTTGGCCCTGACTATTATGTTTATAATGTTGAGGAAAATCCTATTTCTTTACATGAAGCTTATCATCACCAAATGCAATTTTCTGGAAAGAGGCTGTAAATGGTGAAATGGAGTCTCTAATTCTAATAATACTTGGAAATTAGTAGATTTACCAACAGGTTTTAAAACCATTGGGTGTAAATGGGTCCTTAGAAAAAAGCTCAAACTGGATGGAAGTATAGACAAATATAAAGCTAGACTTGTTGCTAAAGGCTTTAAGCAAAAAGCTGATCTAGACTTTTTTGATACTTTTTCTCCGGTTACAAGGATTACATCCATTAGATTATTGATTGTTATTGCTGCAATTCATGATTTGATTATTCATCAAATGGATGTGAAAACAGATTTTCTAAATGGTGATTTAGATGAAGAGATCTATATGGACCAACCAGAAGGTTTTATAGAACCTGGTCAAGAGTACAAGGTATGTAAGTTATCTAAATCCCTTTATGGTTTAAAGCAGGCTCCTAAACAGTGGCATGAAAAATTTGATTCATGCATGATTGAAAATGATTATAAATCAAATGAATGTGACAAGTGCATATATTATAAATCTTGAAAAAATTCACGTGTTATTATTAGCCTCTATGTGGATGATCTCTTAATAATTTGGCTCAAATTTGCATGTAATTGATGAGACAAAAGCTATGCTTAAGAGCAATTTTGATATGAAAGATTTTGGTGAGGCTAATGTTATTTTGGGCATGAAAATAACAAAAACATGTGATGGTATTTTTCTTGATCAGTCACATTATATTGAGAAAACTTTGAAGAAATATGATTATGTTGGCAACAAGCATGTGTCTACTCCTTTTGATCCTAGTGTTCACTTATTTCCTGTTGATAGTGGAAATGATGTGATTAATCAAAAGGAATATGCTAGCATAATTGGCTGTTTGCGCTATGCAACTGATTACACTAGACCTGACATTGCATATGCAGTTGGAGTACGTAATAGGTTCACAAGTAAACCAGGTAAAGAACATTGGCATGCTATTGAGCGTGTTATAAAATATCTACTTGGACTAAAACTTATGGATTATTTTATAAAAAACATCATGTTGTACTTGAAGGCTTTTGTGATGTCGATTGAAATACTCTGTCAGGTGATTCTCTCTCTACCACTGGTTATATTTTTACATTAGGTGGATGTGCTATTTGTTGGAAATCAAAGAAGCAAACAATAATCTCTAATTCAACCATGGAAGCTAAACTTATTGCTCTAGCTTCAGCAAGTGAAAAAGCAAATTGGTTGAGAGATTTATTGCATGAAATTCCCGTGTGGGAAAAACCTATACCACCTATATTGATTCATTGTGATAGCACTGCAACTATTGGTAGAGTAAATAACCGTTATTATAACTGTAAATCCAGACCTATAAGAAGAAAGCACAGTACTGTGAGATCATATTTGAATGATGGAATTATTAATGTGAATTATGTTAAATCATGTGATAATCTTGCAGATCCTTTAACTAAGGGCTTGGCAAGAGAAAAGGTCTGGAGTACATCGAGAGGGATGGGATTGAAGCCTATATCGTCATGAGCCATATATGAGGACACCCAACCCGGTGAATAGAGATTCTAAAAACTGGATTCAATGGGAAAAACGAATCATAAGGTGGCCGTAAGAAAAATGCACTATATTTTCTTACTCATCCATGTGATGTAAGTGCATTAATCTTGTAACGTATATGAAGGTTGAGTTCACTTAAAACTCTTAATAAAATCTGTAGCTCATATGAGTGGGATGTCATAGTTACAAGAGCATCCTTGACGGATTTTACCTATATGAGTATGAGAGTGGGGCCGCTCTCTATGAGAATTGAGCTTATTCTTGAAATGCACTCATGAAAACCGGGATAAGCACAAGATTGTAATGTGCTGGCTAATAAAGCTCATATTAACACCTGAATTATTATGTGTGAGCAACAGTTCTTATTTTCCCTTAAGCAGTTGTAGTTCAAGTTTGAGACCACTATCAACTCTGGAGTAGGGATTGTTGTTTCACTAAGTGAAGGTTTAATGCAGAGCACACCTTCGTGACGCATAATGGTTCGTCTTTGGCCGGTAACTTTGGTTTATATTTGTTTTTAAAATATTAAAATGAGTGGGGGAATGTTGTAACATTTTAATATTTTATTTATTATTGAAATTAAATTTGGGTGAATTTATTTTGTGTTTAAATTCTGAATTTATTTGTGTGTTTAAATTCAGAATTTATTTTGAATTTTATTTGTAACTCAGGGTGTTTTATTTTGGGTTTTAATTTTTTGTAACCTATGGCTTTTGGTTACTACCCTATTAATTGTAGGAAGTGTTCTAAGAGTCTATAAATAGCACCATTTGTTGCATGCTAAAACAATTATTGCTTTTACGTAATACTATTATGAAACACTACTATTCACCCATCAACTTTCTTTCCAAAATCTCCTAAAGTGTCTTGTGTGTTTTTTGTCCAAAGAAAGGTGTTCTTTTGATGGAGCTTTGGGTTCCTCCAATTTGTGCAAATTGGTATGAGCCGTACAACTTGTTGCTGGGCTGTTGTATCCTGGAGGGGACAAGTCAAGAGATTTATGGTGCATCGGCATTGTTCCTCAGAAGGCTTGAATCTCCTTAAAGAGAGCGAAATACCCGCGTCTCAGACTATTGTCAACAAGTTTCTCATATAGAAATTATAATTTTATTATAATTTCACCAACACATATTAATATTAAGAATAACTAACTCTTAATATAGTGATCATATTTACCGATACAATGTTGTTAAGTTTTAACTTCAAAGCCCCAACCTATAAAATTAAACGAAAAAAATGACAACCTTATTCTTAGAAGTGCCTCAAAATAAATCTTAGATTGATTAACCATCTAAGCTCAACCTACATCTATTTTGCAACTTCAAATGAAAATGAAAAAAGAACCATTCTGAGATGAAGATACAAATGAAATTATTGCCCAAGAAATTAATGACTAATGTTATGTTCATGTCTTGCGTGCCAAATGTCATATCCTAGCACAGAAAGTTCAGAAGAATTTATGAGAGCTTCTAAATCTTAACTTTATTAGTCGCAACTGGATTCGAGTTTGTGACAAATGAATGAATGATGATATTCATCTTCCCTATGTTGTAGACATCAAAACTGACGACTAGCATTCAAGACCATGTTACTCACATTTCTGAACCCAAGCAGGAAATCAAGTGAGCATGAATCCTGTAATCTCGAGTATCATACATAGAAGTATGGAACAACATAATCTCCATAATTTGGATGAGATTCTGAAAGCAACTTTCTACCTTTTCCCCGATTCAACAGAGGGGGAGGGTGAGAGTCGAACACCGAGTATGGGTTTGGATAAAATGTCTACCATTGGAGCCATAACCCTGCATGCCACTCGAGAAATTTTCATTATAGCAATGAACCTCCTCATAAAATCTTCGACAAGAGAAGCCTGAGGCACTATCATTGATTTTCGCTTTCGACAGTATCAACCATTTGTTGCATGAAAACTAAAACAAACCAATCACTAGTCTTACATCGACCTCAATGGAACCTGAATTACAATAGCTTTGAAAATTTTGGAGAATATAAAAGGGGGTTTGCCTTTCAAAAAATTAGGGGGGGGGGGGTTTTGATCCAGTTATCTGGCCACCTCTTCAAATTTGGATGGTAAACCAAAAATGCCGCAACAATTACATCTAGACAAAATCCCACAATACAATACCAGTTGGCTGATCACAGCAGCTAAACTCCGAACATCAAATCCATGACCTTGGAAACCAATGACTTTGTTGGGGAAGCAATTGTGCCTCCAGATTGCCGTGCACTGGTATTACCATTTTGAAGATAGTAAGAGCGAGGGGGGGCTATCGAAGAATCTAGTTCTGCATGTCTCATGGATGATGGAGGTGGCAAAGTCATGAAACCCTGATTGTTGATGAGCCTTTCATTTAAGGTATGGCGTTGCATTGGATCCAGTGGCTTCACACCTATAATTAATGCTCCATTAATTTGCATCCCATTCTTACTGAGAGCCTTCTGAGCATCAGAGGAACTCTGCACCACCAAAAAAGTGAACATTCAAAACTTGAACTCAAATTGATCGTATCAATCTTCAGTGCAGTCGCAGTAACAGTAGTTTAGTTCTTCAGCCAGGTAAATCACAAATTCACGATGGGAAAATAAACGCAAGTTTTTTAAATCAAAACACATGACATATCCTACCAACTACAAAAATATCCAGTAGAATGGGCGGATCACGACAACAAAAAGAGTCAAACACAAGATGGAATAAGGTCATAATTAACCAAAGAATGATGGTCTACATCAAGTTTATGTCTTAACTGGACTAAACATAATGTCACAATTCCTTTCAGTTTCATATAACCAAGATTATTTTTGGTGATAGCATCTAGCAGTCACAACCAATTATATGAACTTGATCTTGCGATTTTTTAGACAGAATGATCAAGGCACATAAAACGCCTCATGCAGCCATGCTGACAACCAATTGCAAATAAGTGATTATGATTTTACAGCAATTCATGTCACTAAATGTGCCAATGCGTGAAGTGGATCAAGGATTTTGTACCCCGGATCTCAAATAAATATCAAGGCAAGAAGAAATACACTTTGGATCAGTTTTGACTTCCATAAAGCATCTACTCAACAACAAAACAGCAACTCAAAAGTGATCTACAGTGGCACTTCTCACATGCAACAGAGATAAATCAAGGAAATTTAAGTACAATATTTTTCAATACAAGAAAAACTATAACCAATCAAAGTAGATTCAGCTATTTCAGCCAGTGTAAGTTTTAAATCCAGGATTCTTTCTCAATTCTTGATTAACTTTTCATCCCCCATTTGGCATGCATTTCTTATAGTGCCTGTGACTGGCAAATCTGGAAACAAATGAGTCCAGAAAAAGGATGCAATGAAGCTAAATTGATGCTTGGTATGAATATTCAATTCACTAATCTTTAACACAGGGAAAGCAAAGAACCTGATATAGAATGTGCATCCAGTTGGCATCTCTTGGGCCAGGAACATGTTTCAAAATCACACCACATTTCTCCAACTCCCGTAAAACTAAATTTGTATCAGCTGCAGAAAATCTGGAAAGAACAAACACTATGAGAGGGCATAATGTGGATAAGCAATTAAAAATAAAAAAATAAAAGTTTAATAACTCAAACTAAGATAGACAAGTAATCTCATGCAACTTAAGACCAAATAAGCTTCAATCACTTAAACTTAGGCCTCAAAAGTTGGAAACAACCATGAGACATCCAAAAGCACAAAAAATAAAAAAATAAAACACAAACAGAGAGAGAGAGAGAGACCCCACTACATTTCTTTATAGTGCATAGAAAACCATGCTCAGTATAGCAATTCATTTGCTAAATCATACTTGATTTCTTGGGGACATATTAATTAATTACAGAATCTTTTACAGTTATGTTAAGACCTTTTTGTTCTTTAGTTTCCATCTGACTTACAACTACTGATAGAAGTTGCAACCAGATACAATCAAATTGATTGATTAAGATCTGTCTTCTGTTTGCTTTCTGATCCAGATCCTTTACAAAGTTCCAAAAGTCACTGAACTCAAATTACTTGAGCTGTGAAGAACTAATTGACAAACACTTGCGCAGAACTAAGGCAGCAACAATGTAACAGATCAGATTACAATGCAGCTTACATTTTTATGACAAATTTGTTTCTAATTTTTTTTTATATTCCAATTTCCAAACACTTTTTGCTACTCACTAATGATCACATCCATCACTTTTTATATTCCACGATAGGCTCTTATTCTCTTTCTACTCACTAATGATCACATCCATCTTTTTTTTTCTTCTGTGGGGAAATTGCTTCATGCATGACTTAAACCTCTAACAGATTGAAAAACAAGAGTATCTAAAAGAGACGAAACTCATTTCCTTCCGTACCAGGAATTGAAGAACACCCACCACACAATAATAAGGCCAGAGCCTCTTCTTCTTCTTCTTCTTTTTTTTTTTTTTTTTTTTTGGGCCCCTCCTCAAGAATAATAGCAACATCTAACGTCAATGAGGATGTGGTAGAATAAGATGATAGAAAGTCAGATCTTGAACCTAATGCTGAAGAAAGAATTAATTTGAAAAATCACAATATATATCTATAAGTCACCATGCAATCCTACCACCATAAAGCATGGTATTTCCCAAAAGAATACCTCAATGATATTTCTGATTATTGTTTGTCAGAATAAGGCATCTCTACTAGAAATGTGCAAGTCATAATGCAACACAAGCAAAGATTGATTATACAGAGAAGATAACTAGCACAGATAGAAAAAAGTCAAAGATTGATATAGAGAGAAGGAAACTGGAATAGGTAGGACTACAGTCAAAGATATGCATACTTATAAGCTAAAGATGTAAGCATATATGTCGATGAAAAGAAAAAGACAAAGGTGTCGTAAAAAATTACCCATAAACAGTAACCCATTCTTCCT
Organism: Rosa lucieae; assembly: GCA_024704745.1. Classification (NCBI taxonomy): domain Eukaryota; kingdom Viridiplantae; phylum Streptophyta; class Magnoliopsida; order Rosales; family Rosaceae; genus Rosa; species Rosa lucieae. Next base: position 55,093,592 of record CM045493.1, read on the forward strand.
CTTGGGGATTTGCTGCAGGCATGGTACTCCTTTGCATTTCTGGCCTTGCAACTTCCCTTGGAGGTGGAAGAGTGATCAAAGCACCAGGCTGAACAACACCCTCCACTGGTGAACTCCTTCCCTTGTCATCTTGCTCGCCACCACTCTTTGAGGGTGACCACCAATTCATAGTTGCCGAACCCTGTTGGCCATGCTGTCCACTTGAGAGAGCATAAGAAGTGCTGGCCTCTGATTTGTTTTTGACAGGAGTCGAGAAATCATATCCAGAACTTTGGAATGGAGTTCTGGGATCTGATTTGATTTCTGGGGATATCGGATAATCTTGAATTCCAGATTCAGGGGAAAAGTCTGAGCGGTCTTCCAAAGTGTAAAGTGGAGGAGGGGGAAGATCCGACCGATCACTACAACTCTCGCGCCACAGAGCAGATACTGCAGCTGCCTGGCCTGGAGTTGAGATTTTTCCTCTCCGGGACGAGATAGGTGAAGCTAGATCTTGGTAAAACAATGTCTGCCTACTAGACTTCGGAGTTCTATTTGCAGTGGCACTCATCCTGTGAATTCTTCAAAGACAGATTACCTCTGAATATCAACACCAGAAGATAGCATTGAGTTTAGTCTCCACATCAAACAAGAAAACTACTATTCATTCGGGTAACTAAAAAGTTCAAAACTAACATATTACAACAAAGTGTTGGAGAATGTTCAGCCCTCAGGCACTACTTAACAACACACAGAATCCCAAACAAGAATCCCAAGTCTTGTTACTTTTCCTTGTGCAAACTCTCTGAGCAACCAAATGACAACTTAGTCTGAAACAAAGACCGAATTTTCACACTAATATCAAAACGGTGAATTCATTCACATAAGTAACGAAAAACCTAGGTCCAGGAGTCCATCCCCTGGTATCAAACTTCAAGTGACTTTGATTCCACAAGTTAAAATACACGGCACCAAATCGCATAGTTTACGGCTGAAATAAAATCTACAGGATTCTATGTGCAGTTCGAAACCAACATATTACAACCAAATTTTCTTACTTTTATTCTTGTGCAATACTCTCAGCACACCACAGTAAAACCAGAAAGATAAAGACCAAGACTTTTCACAGTAGAAAAGAAAAGAGCGAATTCATTTATAAAAGTGAAGCAAAACCTAGGTTAATCCCGTGGTTTTGATTTTGATTCCACAATCTGAAACACTTAACCGCATGGTTTGAAGTTGAAAATAGAATCTAAGCACGAAAAACTAATCAACTAATTACCCATTTGAATACTGAATCGGCTTTCCGCTAAAAAGCAAAGCTTGGTTAGAGAGAGATGAGTTACCTGGGAATTGGAGGAATGAAGTTGGGTTACCTTCCTTCTCCTCCTTCTCTTTCTATAGGGAGTTACCTTCCTTGCCCAATTTCAAACCCTAAACCCTCTTCAACCATTTCAAATTTGCTTTAGATTCGTTGTATTTCTTCAAAATGACCATTTTGTCCTCGTCCATTATCGGCTTATTCTATATATATATATATATATATATACAGATCCTATCCAGAGCGAGGCATCGCTTTGAAATTTCAGAGCGAGGTTAGGGTTTAGGGTCACTTTTCGGTCGCATATCCACATCTCAACCGTTCAGTTTTTAGGTACTAATGTATAGATCATCTCTGCAAAATTTCAGCCAAATTGATGGTCGTTAAGGCATTGATAACTGCCTTAAAGCTAGTACGGTTCAGGTTGGACAGATTCAGTTCGTCCATTGGTTTAAGCGAGTTAGATACCTTAAAGACCATCAATTTCGTCGAAATCTTGCAGAGATGATCTATACATTAGTACCTAAAAACTGAACGGTTGAGATGTGGATATGCGACCGAAAAGTGACCCTAAACCCTAACCTCGCTCTGAAATTTCAAAGCGATGCCTCGCTCTGGATAGAATCTGTATATATATATATATATATATATTTTTCTGAGCTTTTATTCATATCTCCATAATTGGTATTTGGGCATTCCTACTTAATAGACATCAACTTACTTTTACAAATAACGAATATCTATACTATTATTAAGAGAAGAGGGCTTGTTAGCCAAAACAGAAAAAATAACCCTGAAATATTAAAAGACTATACAACTCATAAAACAGATAAGGGTAATATAGTCAAATTACAAAATAAACAGAAAAAAAAAGGTGAAAATGATAAACAAATAATCAAACAACTCACTTCTATTATTCCATGAAAAACTACCAACTCCTGGAAATAACTTCCCACTCTTTATTAAAAAAAAAAAATTTCAATTTTCACACACATAGTGTGTGAGGTCATCTAGTGTTATTTACACCTCTCAGACTTTCCAACAATGCCCATCCTCCAATAAAATCAATAAAAGCTTTTTTTTTTTCCTTTTTTGAAGGAGGATGGCCTCGAAGTCCATGGCCTTCAGAGGTCATCTTAAGAGATCCACTTTGGTAGGGTGCTGATGATCATGAACTAGGAAAAATAATTGGTTCAATAGTGAAGAGGAAGAAAGCTTCGCATGCTGCAATATTTAAAATTGCGAAGACAGTAAATACGCCCATGATACATATTGGTGGCTAATGTGCAGGTTATGCATAACCAGAATTTATTATAAACACTATGAATCTACCCCCCCCCCCCCCCCCACCATTGAATCAAATTTCAACTAATAGCAGGTATATCAAGTGGATTGATCAGAAAAAAAGTGGAACCGGGCATGGGGCTGAGCCTCCCAGCTTGGCTGGGTTCCAAACCCTTTAAAAAAAAAAAAAAAAAAAGTGGATTGATCAGAACTTATCAAAATTGGTGTGAGGCCATGTCTACTTACCCAAGAACCTATGACTTCATCCACTTTGATTCAATTTTCACTCTTTATAAGGACAGATGCGAAATGGATCAAAGACATTCTTTTAGAAATGGATAGGATTTATAGACCACAAGGCAATATAATTTACAGGGATGATGTTGATATGGTTGTGAAGGCCAAGGCGATCCTATATGCAATGCAATATGATGCCAGAATTGTGGACCATGAAGAGGGTCCTCATCATAGATAAAAGCTATTGTTGGCGGCTAAGCAATACTGGACAACACCAGTACCAAACCAAAAAGAATGAGAAAGAAGTAAAGAATCATAGGGCTTTTCTTCTTCCTTACTTTGACTATTACATTTTTCTATCCATAATTTGTCTATCAAGTTATTCTTTTCCGGCACCCATTTTTATGGTGCGATAGATACTTGGGATTGAAATCTGCATACCAATGAAAAGAAAAGGTTTTTGACCAAAAAATAAGATTTTTTTTTTTCCTCTTTTGTGTCTTTATTGGTAATTTGAGATGAGTTGACAAAGTCAGCTATAACTTAGAAAAAAAAAAAAAAAAAAAAAGAGGTCTAAGTGCCAATTATGGAAGTATGAATAGAAGCTCCTCTTTTTTTTTTTTTTTTTTTTTCTGAGAACACCTATCCATTTTTTTCTCTGGCTAGTTGGCTTTACAATTGTGGATGCATTTCGTGTGTCCTGTTTGTCCTAACGAGGCAGCATCTTGTTTGTTTTATCGAATAGATGGTGGTAGGATAGTATAAAGTGCAGTCAAAATTATTTTTAATTGGCAACATAGTCGGTCTAATTGTTTTATGGCTTTCTATTAGCATTGTCTTTATGGTGTATTATCGTTGTAAAGTAAATAGACTTGTCCAGATTGTTTTTGCTTGTATGACAACTTTTGATAGTTAGTGCGTGTTTGAATACAAAAATTTAGTGGAGGGTCTTGTTATTATTCGAAATGCTTTCTAGTCACTTAATATAATTTGCAATTTTAGATTTTATGTCTCCCAATTGTATTTAGCAATTCTATTAACAGAGACTTGAGGATGGCCGCACCAACCCTTATTTAAAACTAATAATAATAAAATAAAAATCAGTATTCCTACTACCCATTGGCCACTTTTCATAAACACGCTCTAATTTATTCTTGATCTCGATATAATAATTCGGGTGATTCTAGTTGGACCTCCAAATTTGATAATTGGACTTCCAACTTTTTTCAATTATTAATAGACTTTGTCAAATCATATAAAAAGATAATTAAGGACAAAGAAATTTGAAAGAAAAAAAAATACTCTTCTTGCCTCCCTAAATATAGCATTCAATTAAATTGTTTTTTTACTTCTTTCGGAATTTCCTTATATTGTCATATAGTTTTATAATTTACCTAAAATAATTAAGTAAAAATAATAATTTCTATACACGGCCCATCATTTAATACAAAAATAAATTCAAAACAATTTGATTTGGAATTTTCTTAAACTAAATTCATTGTGTTTTAAGGAAACGAGAATTGAGAGAAAATTGTTGTGTGTTCTCATTGATAATAGGGGCCTCTTTATATAGAGGATTACAATGCATAGAATCTTAATCATACAAGGAAAGTATTCGTACATTGAATAGGAATCTAGATCCTTCTAATTAAACTCTATTACCACTAGGTCAAATAACCTAGAGTTTGGGCCAAACAGAAATTAGGATTTACTTGAACACTCCCCCTTGTGTTGCCCAAATGCGGTGCTTCTCTCGTTGCCTCGTTAAAAACCTTGCCGAGTAACAAAAACCCAGTGGGACAAAAATAACCTCGGTCGAAGGGGAAAAAGAGCACAACACACCCTTCACGTTTCGAGACCATACATTTAAACATCTCCCCCTGATGTCTGCATCTCCCCCTGATGACAACAGTCATGGGAGTTCGGATAACTTCCGCAAACGATGCAACCAACATGTTTATCGAAAGTCGAATTTAGGCAATGACTTAGTGAACAAGCCTGCCACACTGTCCTCAGATTGAACCTAGTTCACTTTGATCTTGAGGAGAGTCTGTTGTTGCTGATTATCCTTGGTGCTGTCGCTTTTGATGTAGCCTTGCTTCATTTGTTCAAAACAAGCAGCATTATCCTAAATGCTCGTAGGCTCATCTGTGGTAGACTTCAAACCACAATTGTTCAAACATGCGTAATTATGGACCTAATCCATATACATTCACGAACCTCTTCGCGAAGAGTAATAATCTTTGTATTGTTCGAAGATATAGCGACTAGGGTCTATTCTATAGACCTCCAAGATATCACGGTCTTTATCCATGGTGAACACTTAACCATTTTAGGAATGACCTTTGTATGGGTAAGAGAGATACCCAATATCAGCAAAACCTTCCAAAACACTTATGTCGTTTTTAGGGTGGGGATAGAAAAAGCAGGCCAGCGTTGATGGTGTTTCTGGTGTGTGATGGGTCCGAATCCATCATCTCTCTATAGGTATAGAACAAGCCCATATCAATTGTACATCTCAAGTACTGAAAGATGTCTTTTACACCAATCAAAATGGCGTCGCGTTGACTCAGAGCTATACCTTAGCTAACAAGTTCACTGCAAATGAGATGTCCGGTCTTGTGCATTGAGCTAAGTACAAAAATGCGTCTATTGTACTCAAGTAAGGCACTTCTGCCTCTACCACATCTTTGTCATCATCCTTCAGACGAAGATGATCATTTTCATGATCAAGACTGCGAACGATCATGGGGGTGCTTGAAGGTTTGACCTTGTCAAAATGCCTAAGCATCTATCGACACGATGCTCAAGTTCCAAACCGAGACATAATCGTGTTCTCCCATAATCCTTCATCTCAAAATCAGATTTCAAGTGTTCAGCAGTTTTCCTAAACTCTTTAAGAGCTTCTAATGAAGATCATGTCCAACATTAACCGCGATGGAATCCGAAACTTTTTATGGAAACCCGTGGGCATATCCCTTCCCAATCAAGTAGTTATTTTAGCGAGCGTTTCAACCTCTTTGTAAACACGCTCCATGGTCTAGAGCCACTTGACTTGGGTAAATGAAGTTCACCATGAACCTTCATGTATATTTCGTATCTAGATCCCTATAGAGATACTTAGTGACCACATTTGTAAGCTGCATGTTCAGTTATTCAGAAACTACCAAACTGACAGGGTAGTGGAGTGCAATGACATCCATTATGAGAGAATATGTCCCATCGTAGTCGATTCCAGGGCGTTTTATGAGAAACCTTGAGCCATAAGACGAGATTACCATCTCTTTTTCTCACTACGCTTTCTAATGAAGACCCATTAATCGATCAACAGGTTTTATGTTAGGAGGTGTTGGCATCACTAGCTCAAAAACCTTCCTCTTCGTTAGAGAATCCATCTTAACCTGGATCACATCTTTCCATTTAGGCCAGATTTCTCTACGTTGGCATTCATTCATCAACGGAGTGTGGTTCGATATCATCTGACTCAACAAACTCATTTGCAACGAAATGCGTAACTACATCATCAATTATGATGAAGTTTCTATCTCATGTCTCATGTACAGTAGTGTAAGTTTCATAGAGCTCTATATTCTAGGGAATAGGTTCTGACGTTGAGGCGTCCCCCAACGATAACGTTAACTCGGAAGATTCTCATGAGACGGATTTTGAGTCTTGATGATCAAAGGATTGGAATGTGCCAAAGTGTCCTTCGAACCTACGGGCCTCCCACGCATCCTAGCTGCGGCCATGGCCTGTAACGCCAGAGTGCCACTCATTTTGGTGTTGGCGCCATGCCTACCTCCGTGTAGGGTGGCGCTACGTCCTCTAGTAGGGAGTCCTTCCTTGCAGGCTTGTTTGCAGCATATTTGTGTGATCTCGTCACTTTAACAGGGATCGAGATGAGACATAGTGGAGACAGGCCACGACAATTCCTGTCATTCCTGCTGTACATTCGTATTCTTATCTCCCTTAACGACGGGAAGACTATCTCATCAAAGTGACAACCCGCAAATCTAGCGGTAATGAGATCGCCTTGCAAGGGCATTAAGTGGCGGACGATTGTTGGAGTCTCAAAACCAACGTAGTTGCCCATTCGTCTATAAGGACCCATCATAGAGCGCTGTGGCGGCGCAATTGGCACATAAATGGCTCACTCAAATAAGCGTAAGTACGATACTTATACCCAGTCACTAGCAATAACGCATAGGTACATTGAGTGGCGGTGGGTCGTAGACGAATTAGCATAGCTGCATGCAATATTACATCACCCCAAGCGGATATAAGGAGATTGGTGCGCATTACCAATGTCCGGAATATCATCGTAGTAGTTTCCGCAAGACCATTTGGGTGTGTACATGGGAATATAATATCCAACATCAGTCCCATTGCAATATCCATCTAAAGTCTTTTGATGTAAACTCTCTAACATAGTCAAATTCAATTGACTGAATAGGATGGTCTGGGGAGAGAGCCCGTTGTCATATGATATGTGCTAGGAGTGTAGCATAAGCAGCATTTATAGGTAGACAATGGCACAACACATGACCAGCGTGTTTGCGTGTCAACCAGCGTTATGAAATATTTTAGCGTCCGCAAGTTGGTTGGATTGAGAATCCCCATGGATTCTATGTAAGAACAGAATGAGTATGTTCATTTCCTTTGCATAGGACGGTCTTAGTCCTAATTTCCCTAAGGAACGGGCTTTGTAAAACGAGCGAGAGGCTTTGGAAGCAACCAATGAGTATTTTGGTTAGGCCTGAGTGTCTGAAATGCTATTTGAAGCAAGTTGGTGATTGCAGCATCACCTGGGGGGCCATCACCTTGATGGACGCTATCCATGGTGTTATGGATAGGGACTGCTCTAGCCCTAGGCTGGTGGTGGACGGAGGCGGTGCCCTAGGCAGCTGCGTCGGTCACACTTAGTCCAGAAATCAACTTTTGATTCATGCTTCGTTTCGCTCGAAAGAAATGATGTCCATGTGAAGTCTTTAGTAGACGGATCATCCTATCATGACCAGGATGACCTATCATGTCGTGACAAAGCCAATATGTGTCTAAATCCAAGAGATCTTCTCTCGTAACTTTATTGGATTTAATAGCTTGAATAGTGACATAAAGTCCACTAGAGAGACACATAAACTTCTCTAAGATGCGCCTTTTTCGCAATCATTAGAGGTATTGCAAAGGAACTCATTTCCGTACTCTACATGTGTTTTCGCATGGAATCCGTCGGCTATTCATAGGTGTGATTCGCCCTAGAAGCGTAGAGAGTTTCTGTGACAGTAATTAAGGTGTCATTTGGCCATGTCCTTGAATTAATACTGATGGCCTAGCCATCGTAGTCACAAAAGTCATATGCTCAGAATCAAAATGGAGTCATAAAGAACTCGAAATTTTATTCAAGGAGTTACATCATTGTCTCTTTGACTAAACAAAATCTAATCCAAAATGATAGCTAATGCAAAACAATGGTAGTCGTCTAACTTCTTTCGGTAATTCCCAAAATAAATGTGACCAGGTGAGTAGAGAGATGTCAGTGGAGCAAGGCTCGCTTAAGTACCACTAATCTCATAACCTTCCTAGACATCACACTTACTTTGAGTGAGCCTACTTTGAAGAAAAGCTAAACTATTGGCATTTACTACAAAAATATATGGCAATTGCCTATTACATCTCTTGGAAAAATAAAGACTTAAATAGAATTGGCGATCTATTGATCCCAGCCAGATTTGTAGTCTTCAACCCTTCACTCTAGATCTTCTTCTTGATCTTCTTGTTCCATATAGTGAGCTTCTCTTGCTTCACAATATGCTTTGTAGGCGGTGACAATTTCTTCACGAGCTCTACAAATGTGTGCCCAATGATCAAACACTCCACATCGAGAACATACATCTCTTTGCTTAAACTCCATTGATTGAGGTGCTTTGAAAGCATCATTTAGATGACTCTTAGTGTTGGTGGCGCCACTAACATGGCCAGAGGCGTTGCCTCCCTCTCTCTTTCCACGTTTACCTTTTCAGTTTCGTGTTCGCCTATTTTGCCGATTACCTTCCCAAGTAGAGAGATTATATGAACCAAAACATCCAAATGTATTCCTAAGATTAGGGTTTCGCTCTTGGCGCCCTCTCTTTGGGGCGCGACTATAATTGGATTCCGGAATATGCTTTGTTCCCACAGATCTCAAATTATAGTTCTTCACAAGGATGTTGTCATGCTTTTCAGCGACATTCATAGCTCCAATGAGCTCATGAAACCTTGTGATTCGTCTTGCAGTGACATCGATTCGATAGTTCTTAGCAACCATCAATGCAGAGAAGGGGAAAGTAGAGAGAGTCTTCTCAATCAACATCGCATTTGTGATCTCTTTACCACAAAATTCCATTATGGATTTAATGCCAAGTGCTTCCGAGTTGTAGTCAAGAACTGACTTGAAATCACAGAAGCGGAGGCTATGCCATCTCACTTCGAGTGAGACCCACAGCCTTCTGGGGTCTTCTTCATTCATACACTCGTACTAGAGCGAATCATCCATATAAGGAGTCATTAGGATGATGGCTTTCACCTTATTTGCCTCTAAGGATGCTCTATTTTCTTCCAAAGCTTGAGCTTGCTCAGCAGTTAGCACGTCCTAGCTAGGCTCGAGAATGTATCCAAGATTCCATCAGTCTTGAGATGCTGGCGGATATCACGAACCCCCCCGTGATATTCAGAGCCAGTTGTTCCCAATGGAGCAAAGTCCAATTTGTTCAGGTTACTCATCCTGAAAGAGAACAAGAAATTAGGGTTAGTTTCAGAGCGAAAAAGACTACCACGAAAACAAATAAAATTTCAGAGCGTAGTCGCTTCCAAGAAATTCGATTCCAAGAGGGGTTGGATTAGATCGAAATAATGATATTTGCGGTCGATCATAAATTCTCTACAAACTCTAAGTTGGAGATCTCAACAAGCTCCAAGCTTGGAGTGAGCACGAACCCCTATAATTCTGCTTAATTAGGTCTCCCCTATGATAAAGAAAGGGGGGTAGAAGAAGGGAGGTTGCATGTCCCCGAAAAAGAAGAGAAATTAAATTTAAAAACTCTAAAAAATGGGGAACGTTTAGTAAAAAATACCTCGAAATAGGTCGCTGGAAAATTTGACAGGAAAAAGAGGTCGGAAAAATGGCAGGAAAGTCAGCTGAAATATGGCCTGAAAGTCGTCGGAAAAGTCGTAGGAAAGATGACCGGAAAAGTGGCTGGGAAGTTGACCTGTGTTGACCGTCGCTGACATGGCAGTGGGTCCGTGCTGACATGGCAGTGGGCCTCTGGGCTTCAGGGCTTTTGGGCTTCCTTCTTTCCCTTTTTTTTTTCCTTTCTTTTCTTCTCTTTTCTGCCGGTTTTCTGTAGAAGATTTAGTCAGCCGGTTCACCCACTTTTAGGCCGGTTTTTGTGCTTTTTCTTCCGGTTCCTGAATATTTGGCTTGAGAGGCTTCCACTACCAAAATTTGGTGGAAATTAGAGGTCTGGAAGATGGTGAACCAGTGGAATATTTCCTGCGAGTTGTATGGAGCTTCCGGTGGCCGATTCGGTAGGTTTTCGGCCGGTTCTTGTGGTGGAGCCGCCGGTTCTGGACTCCTGGAATCGAGTTCTTCAAGGTGTACGATGGAGGCAGAAAAGGTTTCAAGGTTTTGTATTCAAATTCAAGGTTTTTAGCTTCTTGAATCAGGGTTTGGCTATTTGTTTCAGGGTTAGGGTTTCATGCTGATAACATGTTTTAGGGAAACGAGAATTGAGAGAAAATTGTTGTGTGTTCTCATTGATAATTGGGGCCTCTTTATATAGAGGATTACAATGCATGGAATCTCAATCATACAAGGAAAGTAATCGTACATTGAATAGGAATCTAGATCCTTCTAATTAAACCCTATTACCATTAGGTCAAGTAACCTAGAGTTTGGGCCAAACACAAATTAGGGTTTACTTGAACACATCGAATATTATGATATAGTCATTACTTGATCTTCCAACCCAAAACCCTTGAAATCCAATTCTTTTAGCAAATCAAAAGCATATTCAAAATGATTCTAGCAATATATCAAGATCAAGAACCTCTGATTAATTTTGGTGGAGGAGAGACCTACTCATAAAATAAGAGCAATATCATGTGATTTTGATTCATTCTTCTTCTCATGGTTGAAGATAGAGATAAAAAGTAGAATAACAGATTGTTGTATCTTATATTCAATGATGTTTTGGTAAAAATAAGGAAGTCTACTTAGCTTTTCAAGTATTATAAAAAATAAATTAGAGGTGTACTAAGTATGAGAGGTCCAGCAAATTTAGAGGTTCATCTAGAATTGCCCTTTTTTTTATTAAAGACGAATTTTATTAAAATGTTAATATATGCGATACATCAAGTTTTTTGAATATTTTAGACCTTTGGGAAAACATGTTCTCAAGGAGAACCCCGAGTACTAATACCATTAGCTTAATTATATCAATAATTTCATGAAGCCAAGCTGACAAAACATAGCTTGCACCATCTTCAAACTCCTTCTAGTAAGAGTATGAGCAATTTCATTATTTCTCTTGCATACATGTTTTCAGGTAACTATCTCAAGTTGATGTAACAACTTGTTTGTTATACATCAGAACTTAACTTACAATTTAAAATTAAAACGAATTAATCGTCTCAATAGGAAGGAGCCAATCTTACATCTATATAGATCATAGTTGAGGCCCAGGGTCTACCTAAGCCTTGAGTCCTTGACGTTCATCATGGTTGGGAGAGAAGGAAAAAAAAAAATTCTTGTATATGTGAATTCGTTAATAGTGGCGTACATGCACGATTGCCTTCTCAAACATTTTCCTTATACACAGTAGTTGAATCAGGTTGAGTACTAAAGGCATAGAATATGTGACCATGATATGCTACACGTACAACGTTCTATAAGGCTTTCAAAATGGGGCCGAGAGGGGTTCCTTAAGCTTTTCTTGATCAGGGGTTTCAATATTGGCAGCAGCACACAAGCATTGGCATGATCTTTCATACAGTTGAGCCTCCTCCGACTCCAGATTTAGCTTATTCTGTGGTTCTTCACCCGCTTCAGCAATATTTACATTGTCCACCTGTGTCTCTGAACCAATCGGTCTCAATCCCTACATATAGAAACATTAGCAAATTTAGAATTAAGCAGCAATGTAGTCATATTTCATCACACATGATTTCTTCTATGATCGTATCATTTTAGTACGAAAATGCTCATTCACTTGAGCACCTATAAGATTAGATGCTCAAGTCATGAAGCGCCCCTAATTAATCAATGCAATTCTAGGCACTACGTACTCTTAACCTATTCTAGGTTTGAGTTCATAGATATGATGGATGCTGTGAACTAGTGAAGTAAAACCACACCTCACTGAATGTAGCTGAGGCTTCGTTTGATTCCATTTTCTGAACCACATCTTCAGCCATTTCCTGCATGCAGAGTTATCATGAGAAATAATAGGCAGGGGCGGATCCAGAAATGTTTCTCAGGTAAGGCAAGACTAAAAGTAAATAGTAAGGATATATTCAGTATGTCAATATATCCTATGAAGCTTGCCTATTTTGCCCGTGTTTGCCTTATTATGCCATTTTCACATATATAGCTTGCCTGTGCCAAACCTATTAAGGATATATTCAGTACCAATGGCATATTTCTGCTATTTTTGCCCTATTTCTACCATTTTCACATAGCTTGCCTATACCAAATCTATGTAAACTCAAAACTTCAGTCTAGGCAAGTGCCTAAGCTGGGCTCTATGTGCATCCGCCCCTGACAATAGGTCCCGGCCTTTGAAAAAGAAAATGAAAACATATAGCTCAAACCTCAAGGTAATGAAAATGATAATTAATATACGAAAGCAAATCATATATCTGATGGAATGTATAAATAAAATTATTACGTACGTACCCTAGCATGGTTGAGTTGTACTTGACTCAAGGTCCTAGGTTCCATCTCAATGGAGCAACAAACTTTGGCCATGAAAAACGAACAGACTTGATCGAGCTCAAATTTCTCAGAGACACCAGCGGTGGTACTATCATCGATCAGTAGTATTGTTGATGCATAGACTGGCCCATATATATAGTCAATCATCTGAAACATATATGTCGCCAATATTTTTTCTGGTGTAAAATCTTTCACGGAGTATATGACAAAGAAGTAGAGGTTAAGCTTATAAAGCAAAGCGAAGTCTCACCATCACTCACATCCCGTGCTTCTCTGATACAAATTGTTTGGCCTATTTTCTATGGTGAGGAGCATATATACATAGCTACTGATGGAATTAATTGATATTTGTTGGAGGATAGGCCTCTCTGAGCTGTAAATTTGGTAAACCTAACTGTACTGACTAATGAGGGATCATAGTCAATGAAATTCATATGATGCGCCCTTTGCTTGTGATTTCAGTACTAATTTTCTGTCTTTGTTTAAAACTACAGCTTTTTGACATTTAGGTAAACCTTTTTTTAATTTGGACATAGACTATATAGAGAATGTGAGCACTATTTTTAGAATTACAGAAAAATTGGACTCAAATTTTTATGCTTGACATTGTTTTTCTCTGATCACTATACCCAGAGGTTAGTGGTTTAGAATTTTGCTAGTTCTAATGATTTCTGGGTGGAGTGATGAAATTTTAGGTGTACATAGCAAGACTCGTAGACAAATAATTTTGGAACAAGCCCAACGAAAGGCTGAAATAAACCTAAAAACTTCTGTTGGTCGTTGACCTTAGATACTACCCAGATTTCAAGATATGCTAAAAAAATCCCAGGGTTTGGTGCTAATTGCCAAACCTTTGTTTAGCAGGTAATTAAATTAAATTAATGGGGGTATAAATTAAGTTTAATCAACTGAGAGGACCATTAACAGGGAGCAGCATTATTAATCATGTTGACTAACTCCATACATAACAAGGTTAACAAGAACAAACAAGGAGAGCAACTGTAGCCAACTGGTTTTTGCATAGCCATGTGCCTGCCTAAGCCTAGTGTGGGTGGGTCAAGAACAGCATCACTACTAGCTAACTAGTTTATGCTTGATTAACTAATTTGATTTGCTGATCTCTGTAGTGAAATCATTATTTGGAAAAGTCAAAAGGAAGTTTATCTTGATTATGAGTTTAACAGTGGTTATCTACGTTATATTAATGTATCGGTATATTAAGTATATCAATTTAATACGATAGTAAAGTAGTAATTCTATGAATTGTTAGATTAACTCATTTTAATTTTGAAGTAGCTGGTCTACTGTCATAAAAAATTAATTTAAACATTAATATATCGATACATTAATTTATAATTTACAAAAATCTTTTTTTATCTCAATTTACAATAAATTTTGGGAAAATGTCACAAATAGTACCCCAACTTAAAGTCATTCTACACTTTGGTACCTCATCTTCTAAATATATCACTTTGGTACCTCAACTTATTGTTCATGCATAAGATTCATACACGCCGTTAATAACACCGTTAACTCAAGTGTCATGTAGTTTTATGTCATGGGTATTTTCGTCAATTTAGATTTTCCCATCAAAAATCTCATGGTATTTGCCATTTAACAAAAACTGATCACTCCATTAATTCATATTTATTTTTATTAAAAAAAAAACACTTGTTACATCTTTCTTCATTGCAGATGAAACCAAATAACCATGGATCTATGTTTAAAGAGTAAGCAAATAACTACAACAACCATAAATGCTAAAAGTTTCAAGCAATTTCTACAACTCTACTAGAGACAATTTGCTATGATTGGTATTGAAATTGATTATGCATAATGAATTGAACAAGCTCCTTCTTTGTCTGAAGAGTTCTTCAATTAAAAGGGAAAAGACTCAAACCCTAAACTTGAAAGAAACTAGTATCTACCCAACAAATTACATTTGAAGAGCTAAAATAAGATGATATAGAATCAACAATTAATAAAGCTAGCAGACAATCTGATGTTATCTAGATCACACTCTATTTGTGAATTAGCAGGCTGAAAATGATAAATCTCTCACCTCTTCTCATTTTAATTATTATGTTTCCTGGAATCATAACAGTAAGTCAAAATTTTCAATACAATAACTTAAATTGATCTTCCATAAACCCAAATATAATATTTTCCTTGATGACAGATTTATTTTCAGCAAAAAGAAAGGAATTTTAGATCCTCTCCCATGAAATTTTTTGTGGGAAAGCATAAATTGACGAAAATACCCATAGCAAAAAACTACATAGCACTTGAGTTAACGGTGTTATTAACGGCGTGTATGAATCTTATGCATAAATAATAAGTTGAGGTACCAAAGTGATATATTTAGAAGATGAGGTACCAAAGTGTAGAATGATTTAAATTGGAGTACTGTTTGTGACTTTTTCCCATAAATTTTTACATTGATTAACCCATTTTTTCACTTAATTTTCTTCAGAAGTAATTAATTACTTCAGAATCTTGAGCTGGCAATCATAAACCTAGCTAGCAATAGGGCTTCGCATCTTTTTGTTGAATTATGTATCCACCTTCCAAGTTTGTCACACAATTTTGTGGTCAAACTCAAATCCTATCGGTAGAGAAAGAAGAATATGTGAGACAAAGTGTATATTCCTTCACCCATCTTGTTCATGTTACTCAAAATGCAAATAAAAACCAAAGCAAAGAACTTTGTGTTTTTAGAATTGTTCCATGAAAAGATGTTATCTTTACCAGATGTAGTCAGATGAACAGAACCACATACCATGATGAACGAATCATTATCTCTAGGCTATGTGAATTGGTAATTGAAAGTCATACACAGACAGAATGGGGATTTGTTCATCATGGAGAATTGGAGAGGGAATTTTTGAAAAAGAAGCCTAGCCTAAAGCTTATCATTATCATTCAACTAATTTAGCAGTCATGCTTCCCATTAGTTTGCCCATTACCATTTATAAACTGAGCTATTCAGTTGGGGCATATTTTCTTCATGCTGGAAAAACAATTTGGTGCTCCATGTGGGATGCTTTTTAAGTAAACATCCATCTCAAAAGAATACCCACCCGTTTTCCTTTTCATTCCGATTGATCCGTTTCTGCTCAGCTGCTTTATGATCACCTTTATGTACCAATGCTTCCAGCTATACTGAATATTCCTATTTGTAGCTAGTTCTAAATTAACCTCGAGTCTAGGGTTCTTCACCATGCATGTTATAACTTGGATAGAATACGTAGAAGTTAAACAGTACAAGCACAATGAAATATATAGAATTAACTATTGATACTTTTTTGTCAAGGGATATCTGATAAAGTTAGAAGGATATAAAGATGATTAGCATTGCCCATGAGTAAAGATCGATGGCACACGTAAATCAAGAAATAGCATAAAAAAAAACTTTGAGAGTCAACATTACACTGTTTCCACTTTATAGTTATATTTTTACACTTCGTAGTTATTCCGTTACACTGGTTGATTTATAGAGTTTTGATTCACTCAGTATAGTGACCGAATGGAAAACTAACACGTACCATAATGAACACAGTCGGTCAAAGACAAAATTCATCCGGACTAATAGCAACCAAGAACTGAAATAATGTCATTCAGGGGGACGTAAATGAATGTAGAAAGATCAAACACGGGCATAAAAGAAAAAAGTCAAATTAAGTTGCCTATCAATTTATTAGAGAAAAGTTTATGTAGTCGTACTGAGAAAAAAGCTTCATTTTGTTGTAACAACACTTGTAACAACACTTCACTTAAAACGTAGACAAACCACAAAATTCCATAAAAATGAGTTTCAAGTTTCAAAAATATACGTATAGGTCTTTCATTTTTATGCTCAAATATCCTAGCCAGCTAGCCTTATCCCAAGACCAGTCAATGCAATCTTTGGGACCTGGTAGTTTGCTAGGCTTGGTTCTTGTCACAATTATGAAACAACAATTACTGGGAGTTTGGCCACCATATCCAATCCGAGGTGTCGAAAGTTCATGTTCTCAAACAGTCGGAGCCAAGCCACTTAACTCTGCCATGATTGCCTGCTAAACTTGGACTCAAACTTCCAAGTATCACAATGAACAAAGGGGCTAGCTACTAATTGAAGTGCGAGATCGAATTCTAATCAATAACATTGCTTATTACTTGAGGCAAAATAAGAAAGACCCATGCCATGATTCCACAGTCACAAAAGGTTAGCTATATATCTATAGGGAAGGGACAAGAAACATATATTATTATCGTATCTGGTTTACTTAAACAAATAACATGGGGGAAAAGATCCCCATATACATATCCATAGACAAAGGGGTCAGCAAAGCCATTCCTGAAATTAATCTGGGAAATATATATTATCCGATGCAGAATATATATATATATATATATATATATGGAGACAGGCATGCACGTCATGTAGAGAAGCATGTGATGGGTTTCATCATCCACATGCAAAACCCCGAGCCTCCTTCAAATCACATTCTATCATGCTCCCAGCTGCTAGCTAGCTAGTTAGCTCGCTTTCAATTATATACAATGTTAGAGTAGACCAACAATATCAACGATCTATGTATGTGTAATGTGTACAAATGTTGTGTACTTTTGTGTACCCTTCTAAGTTCTACGTATATATATGTGTGACTTTTCAAAAGGTTGATAGCTGGCTAGCATGGATTGCATGTCCCAGCTGCACTTGGCTTTGTCGTCAATTCAATTTAGCCCCATTGTATCACATTACTGGCATATGCATCGAAAGAAATGGGCAAGTATATATACATTGATTTGAGTGTCTAAATTCTAGTATTTTTGAATGTAGTTTATAGAGTACTTTAGTAATTAATTGATCTGTTCTTTATGAGTTAAGCTTATCTCCATTATTTAAACGGTTCTCACTTCACTCGAAATGTTACCGAGTTTTCAAAAATTTTGTTGAGAATTATAAATCTCTTTATATTTACCATAAAGTCTAAATTCTGTTTATATTTTTCTTCTAGCGCATGGATTGAAGCAGAAAGCGTGCATCGCACTCTAGAGATATTGACTAGAAAGTTGAAAAATTGGTTGGTGACCTCCTAAACGTCTCAAATTGTCAAAAATCTCTCAAGTATAACCTTGGAAATCTGAGCCTAAAACACCAAATGGCTCAAAATTTCAAGTCTAAACCATCCACTGTTAGGGCTCCATCATTAGCCCATTTTACCTGAAAAGCAGTTACAGTGCTTGAAGCAAATATCGTCGATGTAACACTAGAAACCGCGATCGCTAACTCTGACGCTGAAGCTCACCGTGTCTAAGTTACTTCAAGAATGAAGATGCCAGACTGAAATCAGCCAAACCTCGGCTAACTTAACATGTCGTACTTGCACAAGCATCAAAACTAATGACTCCTTAAGAGTTATAAGATCTATCACTGTAAAATCAACTAATGCGAGCTGGTGAGCAAAACTTGTAACCATTTCTTCAATTTGAGATATTGTGCTTATTGCGAACATTCTAACAGAACTCTCGACAGTTAAGACTTTCCAAATTGCTCCTCTTATAATCACAATTAAAAGGAAAATTGTAACAAAGAATGGTACAAGATTTCTAAATGTAATACAAAGTAACTAAGACAGTGGGAGCCCATGGAAGAGCAAATGTCTAGGATCGGGTGGACAATTATATGAGTCCCCAAGTGTACCTAATTCTTTGTTTAATTGATCCCCACATGACCTTAACCTTTCCTGCTACCTGCACCATTTTGCAAGCTATCAAACCAAATACCCTCATCCCTTCAATTTTGTTGAATGCAGATTTTAAAAGTATTGTCTGGCTTTGCTTTCCCTACTCTTCTGCATTGGTTTCCTTCAAAGTTTTTTAAAACGCACTTTAATGGTAGGATGGTACGTACAAAAGACGATGTATCAGCGAGTACTAAACTCTCATATCATCATTTCGATCACTGAAACCCATGCGAGCTCTTATTGGTAGCTTGCTTGTTATTCTCTGATGCCTCAAAAGTTGGACCCCTTCATCATCATCAAAAAACGAGTTCAAATTCTCTGTTTACATTGTAATTCCTTTTTTTTTTTTTCTTTTTCTTTTTGCGGGTGCAAATCTGTTTACATTGTACATGATTGATTTTTCAAAATTTAGAAGTCAATAGATATGATCTAATGTTGGAAATATTCCAAAAAGAAAAAAAATCTTGTAAACACCCAAGTTTTTTAAATTTCTTGTAATGTTATTCCTGATTTTATAGTTTACGTTTTGTGTAAGATTATCAATTGTCATCAAACTTCTCCAACTTACGAGCAATTCAAAGTTATAATTTATTTAATAATGAAAATGTGGTATGTAATTTATGTTTACATATAAGAGAAATAAGTTCTTCGCTTGTATAAAAATTTAATATTTATATAAGGGAAATAAGTTTTATTCACTCATCTCAAGCTAGAATAACACGGATACATACCTTCCATTGCCAACTCAAGGGCAAGTTTAGGATGTGGTATACTAACACCACCCATTAGACAACCAGTGCACACTTATTAAGAGTGAGCCTATAAAACTATGAAAATAAACATAGTACATAGACACATCCCGAAACATAAAGAATAAAATGTCACATAGCTGAGACAATCCTCTTGGATCCCAGATGCGAAATGTCATAGAGTTAAAGCCCATTAGTTTGATTTGTGAAAGAACCCAGCCAACCTCCAAATTTGCTTTGGACACCCAAAGCTTCCAACAGGATTTGGGCCACTGAACTGATATGGGCACCCAATTGGAGTTGGGCCTCCCACCTGATCTGTGCACCCCATAATCGGGCATCCCTTCTCCGGTAACTATCCCAGCCGCGACCACCACCTCCATATATCGCCGCTTGTAACCTGTCAGCTTGCACACTGACCACTGCCTATGCACCTGCAACCATCGCCGCCGCAGCAAACTTCACACAACCCACAATACCAGCGCTGATCCAAATTGAAAATCCTTTCCAAACCGCCACCTCAGCAAGTCTGAATCGAACTCCCATCTCCGTCTTGCTCTGAACAGAGAGGAATTTCCTCTGCCATGGCTGAAACATCCCACCAGATCTGAACAGTCCTCGCAACTCAAACCATTCATCCTTTAGTCTCGCTCGACTCGGTCGGATCCGACCCGATATACCCTGTTCTGCAATCCGGCGTCAGAAGGCTTCAACACCCCAACATCGGAGGCCCGTTCTTCTTCGAACAAACCCATGCAAAGATCTGGGTTCATGGTCGAGAAAACCAATCTGACAAAGAGGTTGTTTTGGTTGGGTGTTCGCCAAAAACAAACGGCGTTGCAGGGCCGAAGAGAAGCCACAAAGCGTGGAGAGGAAGGCTCCACTTAGAGGCGAGGCCGGAGTTGGCCGCCATTTGAGAACCCCAAAATCGGGGCGGCTAGTGTTTAGGGCTGAAAAAGAAGCCATCCAGAAATATAATCCTCTTTCCTAGTATTTCATACGTTGTTATTGTTGTGAAATTGGGAAATGCACATTGATTACTACTAAATTAGTTTTACTGTTCTCCTCATACGCTCGTTCAACAGAGTCCACCGATGAAAATAATGTTTTAAAAAATGTAATTTTAACTCCATCTCAGCTAAGGAAAATCGAAACTCCTCAACCATCCTTAGCCTATAAGGGAAATAAGTTCTTCACTTGTATGGAGGATTTAATGTTTAACGAACCGATCTTTAATCATGAAACATGATATGTAAACATAGACCAAAGTAGCACTATAAAACATAATCAACTTAGAAATATGGAGGAGCAAAATACTTCCCTAATTCCATCATAATTCCAAACAAATAATAATCTCATAGTGACAAGACTTCATAATTAGTCTTAAAATGTAATTATTAATTCAATCAAATCCTCTTTTATTTCCATATAAATCTTGATGAGGAAAGAATTCCCATATTGTTGCCAATTTAAGCCTTGTAGTTACCAATCTATTATTATATTTTGTTTCCATACCAACTTCGAGCTACCTACAACGTATAGACATTGCACAGAGTCATGATAGCTTAAAGTGACTCGATGATTCATTTTTGAATCAACGTGCAAATGAGGAAGAATTGACTACATGCAACAATTTTGTTTACTTGTGAGCTAATTAATCATTAGTACCTTCATATGGCCCCTTTTGTAACTCATTAATTTTTGTGATTACATTGCAATGTTATACTATAAGCAGCAAATATATGGTAAGCAGCAAATAAAGAAACATTGATTTTATTAATTTAACGAAAAACGGAAACATAATAATTTGATTCTAAATTTGCCAATCTTTTTGGCAATTGGTACAATACAAACCTCGTTTTCTTTTCTTTTTTTCCCCCCAATTCTACAACTTTTGCTCAATGTCCCTTTAACTACAAATTCAAATTTTTAAGAACAAAATTTAGCAAATTAATTTAATTGAAGCTGGAAAATTCTTGTTAAAGCCTCAGAGGTCCACCCTACCTTACCCTACTCTAGCATTCCCTACATCATCTGTCGAAAATCGTTCGCACCTCGGTGGTGGATCAAGAACTCATCCCCACCACCGTTGGATACGCCAAAAATGGAACTCGGGCTCAGAAACTGATGCTGATGTGACCTCTGAAACTCCTTCTGCCGCCGCAGCTCCAGAACCTTCCGGTGCGAATTCGAATGCCGGGCCGACACAAATGTCGGGCTCGCCGCGGGTCGGTACTCGGGCACCAGCCGACCCGACTTGTAGCGGACCCCACAGGCGTTGCACAGCGTCTTTGGGCCCATGGGCCCGGTCCGCCACTGGGGCGTCTTCTCCGAGGCGCAGTGGAGGCATTTCCGGCCCGAAGAGTCCGAACCCGAGTTGCAGCTGCCGCCTTCTCTCTTCTTCTGCGACGACGTCGTCGTTTTCGCCGCCGGCTTGGGCTCGCTGCTGTTGTTGGGAGTGATGAGGTGGAGGAGGCGCGTGGTCCAGTCGCCGGGGGCAGCGCGTGAGCGCTTGCTTCGGGCCTTGCCGGGGAGAGGCGTCTCGTGGTGGAAGAGCGGCGGGTTTTGCGGCGTTTCTGCGGAGGAGGAGGACGTTTCGGGGGTTTGGGGTTTCGCGGTGGTTGTGGAGAGGATTTGAAGGGCTTGAAGGTCTTTGTCTACTGAGAACGAGTCTTCCACAAAGTTCGATAGCCATTCCAGCTCAGCCAAGTCGTCGTACTGCAAAATTCTCCGTCAAATTTTCCCGAAATTTAATTTCCAAAGATGCATGCAGGAGCTAAATTATTTAAATTAATTTTCTAAACAAGCTAATTTTGTTTAATTAAAGTAATAAAGACAAAATTAACGTCACGGTCATGCAAATTGCATGCAGAAATCAAAGGAATAATGATGATGAGTTAAGCTAAATTCCAATTCCGCAATAACTGAAATATGGTTAGGTGCGGAGTACGAGTTTGATTAATTTACCGGAACGCAGAGGTCGCCGGAGAACTGAGAGTCGCCGAAGCTCCGGTTACCGGATAATTGAGGCTCACCGCCGGAGACGGAGGAGTTACAGCTGTCGACCGCGGTGACGGTGGAGGAGTCGGTGGAGTTACCGGCGACGGTGCTGTCGAAGAAGCCGTCGGTGACGAGAGCGTCCTCGTTGGAGAAGTCGAGGAGGTCGTCGATGGTGAATTGCTCGCCGCCGGCCGGCTTCTGGTCCGCCAGCTGCCTCTTCTCTGTGGATAGCTGGCCGTCGAAGTATCCGCCGACGTAAAACTCCGGCAGTTCCATCGGGAAATGTGTATTGGAATTAGCGCAAGTAGTTGAGAGAAGGAGAAGGAGAGAGCAGAGTCTGTTGGGCTTGTTTGTGAAGTGTCTGAGAGAGAATGAGGAGGGAGAGAGTGGAGGGTGGGGGGTTTTGAGGAGTGAGGGGAGGGGCAGGAGTGTAAATAATTAGGAAATTGGGGGGCTTTTTGAGAGGCAGAGAGGTTTGTATTAAATAATAAGAGAAGTGCTGCCCCCCCTTTGCTGGCCTTTTGAACCGAACCTTAAGAAGTCTCACATGATCGCTGACAATGCCTCCACCTTTGTCACGTGCTTTTTGGACCCACCCCCAACCCTTTTCGTCTCCAAAATTCAAAGTGTGAAATAGAAGAATTTTACTTTGGGATTTTGAAACTGGTGAAAAAATTAAATTAGGGTTGACAAAGTTTAATGGTAATAAATGAGGGTGTTAAACAAACCTTATCCGAATTTACCAGGGTCAATTGTCATGGGGATTGGTGTCGAATGACTCGGGCCTTTCTGACTCAGTCTGGGAAGCCATTGTAGTAAAAACAAATGGATAGTACGGCAGCGGCAGTAATGTAGTTCGTGAGCTTAAACACTTGGCTAAGTAGAGCTTTCCCTAACATTTGAATCCTCAAATCTAGGAAGGTACGTATATAAACTTAATCTCCATGGCATTCTTTTAAGAGTAAATAATGGGTAGCTTTCTAAGTTTTAAATCCGTATTAATTGTTTTCAACACCGTTGTTCTTGTTCTAACAAACAGTGCTAAAAATCTTGCGTAAAAAGTAGCATATGAGGTTGAAGAAGAATATTCACGTCTTATTCTTTCATTTAGTATGTCGCTCGTACTGAAGCGAGTTTTGCGCTCTTTTTTCTAACACATCATTTCACTTGTTTTAATAGTGTAAATGCTATTATACATGATTATATTTTAGTATCAATCTGTTCCCTAACCATGCTGCTTCTCCTTCATCGCCTCTATCGAAGCCGACTATTCTCAATGCCCCAGAGACTAATACCGAAGTATTTCTGTATAATTAAAATACCTTTTAGTATTACTTCACATTAAATTGAAAACTTAACACCAAAAATTGGATTGTTTTTCTTATTTCATCGGGGGAGAGTTTTACCTAACAGTAGGTGAGAACCAACTGGGAACAACAAGGAAATGGTCATTTAAACAGGTAGGATTAAAGTGAAAACCGTCTTAACAAAGCCACGTGGATAAGATCATGACCGTTATTAGCTTAAGTTGAGCTGTAAGCATCGTGCTTAAACGTGGGTGAGGGAATATAATAACGGTGGTTATGATAGGAGCAGTAGTAGCAGGCAATAGGGTAGAAAGTACAACTGATTGAAGTTAAAAAATTTAAAAAAATCAGAGGGAGAAAACTTAAATTAAAGTGGGAGCACAATTCCCGATGGATAAAAATTATTAGGAGCAGAGGAATCTGGCTGTAAACATGGACGCTATTATTGGAGGAGGAGTCTCCTCCTGCGACAAAACCTGCAGGAGGATCGGTTCTATAGGGGAGTGAACATTCAACCTTAAGTTTTGATTACTTCTCACTAAGTTTTACTTTCATTCTTAGTAGAATTACCCGAAGTAAAATTTCAAGTAGTTTTCCCAAGATCATTCTAGAGATTTTTTTTTTACCAAATGTTTCTTGTCAAACAAAAGTGGTTTTATGATTTAGAAAACCCATTTTGTATTTTATTGGTACAGAACTACAGAAGAGTGTCAAATGCTATGACAAATATCTGATAAATATGTGACGTATTTGAAACTGACCATTAGTGATGTTTATGCAAAATGATCTAAAAATTGAAGTAAGCGGCAAACTGAAAATATGGAGTAGTAACCGAAGTTTCTAGCCCTAAGCTAACAAGCTGGTCAAGAACATTGTACTAAATAAGAAATAATACTCCTAATTTTTATTTCTATCCAATGTTATCTAAATTTTCTTTTTCTAACATACAAAAATTAGTATGTGACTACGAAAGTCGAACTCATGAATTTTTGCTTAAGAAGACGTCACTATCATTATATTAATTGATTGTGGTGAATGTCTTTAAAATAAAAATGTTAAGATAAGTAAGAAAGAACTAGTTTTTTTTTTTTTTTGGTAATGGCAGTAGTTTATTCCAACGCACCGAATGAGTGCAATGGCTTAATGTCCCAACTCTCAACCATGCATCACGTACTCATTATGAATTTATTTTCTTTTATAAAATCCGTTGCACGTCTTAAATAGAAAAATAAAATTGGAAAATATATGACTTAATTTACTTAGGGGGGGTGGTCAAGTCCAAAGACTCCCGAGTAGTGGCTGGAAATTCTGGAATCTATTATCTATTGATGACGAGTTTCACTTTCCCTTGGTGCTTCCTCACACGTGCATTATGCTTAGCATGTCTAAACAGTAACATGGTAGCACGTGCATGCAAGTCACGTGCCTCTCTCCTTAATGCATGGGTTTAGACCTTAATTGATTGAGGGGAGTAGCTTAATTATAAGATGAGTTAACCTCAATTATTGGCACTGCTCAGTTGTGTACCCTGTGCAGTGTTTGAGTGTTCAGTCTTGGTGGGTTTACTGACCCTACTTGTTTACTACAAAGCTCCTTACGGTTCAAACTCTTTTACATCATATACAGGTTTAATTTCGACCGGTAAGTTTTGAAGGTGGCGAGGACAGACATTCCCGGCTCAACAATATGTTCACCCCTTCGAGATATACTAAGAAAATTGACCCGCGCAATGTTGCGGTTTTTTTTTTTTCCCAAGTTTTTTGTTGCTATCAGGTTTCATCGGATGGGCCTAGGGTTTTCCTCTAAAACTTTGGGCTTTCTCGGTGTGGTTGCGCGGTCTCGTCGAGCGGAGTCCCGGCTCTGGCGTGGGCCTCTTGTCTCGCCGATGTACTGTGGTTGTTGCTAGACAGGTATTTGGTGTCTTCGAGGTGGTGGAGGCGGAAGCATTGCAGGCGGCTTTCCTCTGCCTTGTTTGAGGTCGGCGACTTAGCTAATGATGGTTCTAGTCTAGTCAAGGGTACGATGTGGCTGCAATCGGGTCAAGTTGTGCAGACCGTTGTTCGGAATAGGAGCGCCCGGCGCTGGGTGGGATGGCGGAGTTGGTTTGCGTCACTGTTGGGTTTGGTTTTCTGTGTTAGGGGTCGACGGGAGGCGGTGGAGCATGTGGGTTCTTGGAGGAGGTTGTTTCAGGCCGTTTTGTTCTATTGGCGGGGAGGAGGGCTACGATGGCTAGGTTTTGATGTTTGGGGCCTATCACAAATCAGATCTGCAGCGGGGTGGAGCGACAAAGCCAACACTAATCCAGCGACGGCGACCTTTATTTATGGTCCGGTGACTGTAGCTTGGCGGCGGATTGTGGGTTACAATGCTTTCCTTTTGGTTTTTGTTAGGGTTTTGCTTTTTCAGGTAGGGTTTTGGTTAGGGTTAATATGTCCCTACTCCTTTGAGTTAGGGTTGTGTTCCTACTCTTTTCAGTTAGGATTGGGTCTAGGTGTTATGCCATGTAAATGGTGTCTTTCGCGAGGACGATTTGGTTCAAATCTGGTTTACTATGGTGGTCGATCTGCTGACAAGCGATCCTTTACACGTGGTCTGGTACTTTTTAGACACGATGTTGAAGAGGAGTTAGAGGACGCAGTCATTTGGCTGTCGATTACGAGGTATTACTGGGACATTCGGGATCATCGGTTCAAAGTAGCCTTGGTAGGAGGTGTATTATGGTTAGAGTTTGAACCCATTGGCCTGATGGTATCTGTAACCGCGCTTTTTTGGGGTTTCGGTCTATGTCCCCCCAATGTTTGCTTTCGATTGATTGAATGTATTTTCTATTTTTCCCTCAAAAAAAAAAAAAAAAAAAGATTAGCAACAAATGAGATACAACAAAAAATAAATTTTTTTCATGATTTTTAGAAATTTACAAATAAAAAATAGAATTATTCTCCCATAAAAAAATAATAATAAAAACCTAAAAGGATATGGTAAAAAAAATAAAAAAATGGCTGGATTGTTATTTCATTCAAAAGCCAGGGGTAAAACAGTATTTTCAATGAACAGTATTGCTCTAGCGGCTTTAGTATATGTACAATTGTGAAATGCAGGTGTATAATTGTGAAATGCCTGAAAGAGGCTGAGGTAGGGGTTGTCTGACCGGCAAAAACTAGCTAGCTTGCCCGCCCCTCGTGAAAGAAAGAATTTATATTCCGGTGCCATTGCACGTTATAGAAGCTGTTGACGAAGAGAAATTTTATCACAGAGAAAACTAAAGCATAACAGATCCCGGAGATTCAAAAGGAACTGTCAAAGACACGAATTGGAGAGGCAATGCGTCCCTGGATAGATTCCTCTCCATAGAAGAGGTTGGGGTTTCTCCAAAATGCATCTTTCATGTTTCTTCAGGCGTAATACATACTCTTAAATCTTGAAACACATTGCAAGCTCATACAACTTGTAAGAAGTACAGACTCCATAGGTTTTCAGCCTATGAATCATTTGTAGTTTTTATTTGGTACATCTTGGTAAGATACAAACTACAAAATTGTCGTGTATTGGAAATGACACGACACCCGGGTGGCGGGGAGCTA
The DNA here is from genome assembly GCA_024704745.1 of Rosa lucieae. NCBI lineage: Eukaryota > Viridiplantae > Streptophyta > Magnoliopsida > Rosales > Rosaceae > Rosa > Rosa lucieae. The sequence goes on from CM045493.1 coordinate 55,120,752, forward strand.
GGTTCTTTTACTGAGAGGAGAGGGGAGGGAAGAGTGAAGACCACCATGCAGCTCTGCAGCCGGGTTCTTATACTGACGGAAGAAAGGAGGGAGAGAGGGAAAGGTCACTTCAGGCCACAATGCAGCTCGGCCCCTTGTGTTGTGTCATTTCCAATTCATGTCAAATAGTAATTGAGCAATCCAAATAATTTGATACGATCTCACTTCAGATAATTCATTTTCAAAGGGATTCTCAATTGATAATGAATTGTCAATAAGTAAAGCAATTCCATTCACCTGCCTCAATAAAGTTCAGAATGAGAAATCTAATGAAAAGGGGTCACACTCACACCCACTATATATGTCAACTAAAGGAATGAAACATTAAGGACCTCCAGGTGCCTCTAATAAATTAGATGAGCTCTCGGCTGTTCTTGAAGTCCATATTCCGCATTAGGTATCTGTTTCAAGAAGCACAAGTATCAATATATTGAGCCATTGACAAGGAAATGTTGGATATTTGGTTGAAAACAACACCAAGTTTTAAAGCAGAAAAACGGTGCACATCAGAGTTGATACAAAAGCTTAACAAAATGCAGCACTGTATAAACTTGCAAAAACTTTGAACAAAGTACAAACAAGATTATTAGCATAGCACAAAGAAAATAAAGAACCGCACTGTCACCAACACACGATGATTAATGACCATGGTATACCATGTCCTCATAAATTTTCCAGTCAAACAATGCAGCAATCAATTTATCGAAACCAAGTTTCAATAGACACACACTCAGACAAATAACCGAGTCACAACATCAATGAACAACAAAAATCCAAAGATCATTAGACTATTTGGAAATAAAACAGTGTTCTGATTGAAGTCATGGTCTTGGCTCCACTGTGGATTACATCAACTTGTGTAGCTCAAGAAGAGAATTAACTTGCAGATTAAAGTGGCAATGTGCAATATGTCACTGTAAAAACATTGGTATAATAGAAAAGAAAAGAAAAACATGCAAATCAAACCATTTCCAAAATGTCATAATCAACAAAACTTTGAAACTCATCTTATGTGTATCCGAAGTGGTACAGTAGGAAACGTAGAGTTGATCGCATCAATCAACAGTACTCAATTTATACCTATGTTCATAGAAGACATTTTGGACATAATCTGCTGTAACAAAAGCAAAATTTTAGAAAAAAAAAAAAAAAAAAAATTTATGGCTCAACTGTGGTCACCTGTTGCCACTCCCCATCAACTTCTTCCTTCCACAATGTCACGCTGTTGTTCCCATCAGCCACGGCCAATATGTTCCCGGTAAGTGACCATGAGACCCTCCAAACAGGTGCCTTGAAATCATGCAGCACCTTACCTTCCCATTGATCCCCATCCTTGGCCACAGTCCAGATAATAACTTTCCCATCCTGTGATGCACTGGCAATAGTAGATTTTGGTAGTCCCAAGTTAGGTGCCCAAGCAACATCCCTAACCCAATCAACATGCATTTGAAGAGCTGGAAAACAGTCCATTTTCCAAACGCCATTAGTAAGCTTCCAGACCTTTACAGTGTTATCACAACCACCAGAACACAGCTTCTGAACAGTGTCAAGCAGACCAGAGCCAACAAGAGCACCAGGAGCTGTTGAGGGAGCCCAGGAAACAGAGGTTACACCAACTGGGTGAGCTTGGTCGATCTTTGTGGTCTCCCAACCACCGTCTGCTTTAGCAGTGAAAACCGAGATATTCCCATCGGAAGAACCACAAGCCAAACAGAGACCGAGTTCATGAGGAGCCCAAGCAATGGAGTTGACAGACGATTTGTGGTCATCAAAAACATGGGCTTGTGTCCACTCGTTCTGATTGCCTTCCTTCCACAGAATAACACGCCCGTCATAAGAACAAGAAGCAAGTAAAGACCCGAATTTCGGGTGAGCCCAAGCAACCTGCCAAACAGGTCCCTGGTGACCTGTCAGGGTCGCAAGATGTTGCGAGGCCGAGTTGCTCACTCCCACTATCTTAATGGTGTTGTCCGACGAAGCCGTGGCTAGGCGCTTGCCGTAGTAATCCATGACCACATCGTGGACAGTGTCCTGGTGACCAGTCTCAACCTTCTGCGCAGGCATTTCTCAACTGTTCCAACAATTTAAAATCAATAATGTAACCTAAAATTAGACACAAACCAATCTACACCGTCCTAATTTCATATTATTTTCAATATTAACAACAATTATGACATTTTAATCCCGTATCATCTGACCTTCTCTCTCAGAAACCAAACAAAGGCTAAAAACAAATACCTCAGTGAGATCTCACACAAATCTTTACATCTAAACTACGCAATCAATCGGGTTCAACGAAAACGACGATCGATAATCGATTTCATAATAATATCAAACGCAATTCATTAATTTTGAACAGATTAACACACCGATTTTTGGATCTTCAAATTACGAAATCAGAAAATAAACAAAATGCCGAAACCGAAATCGATGACAATCTAATAAGAACGAAGAGAGAGAGAGAAGAGAGAGAGAGAGAGATCTTACCTTCCTGGGTGACAAAGCTAGGGATCTCGAACGACGCAGAGAATGAAAAGACTTCTTCTGATTTCGGTTTCTATAACAACGCTTTAGTGTTATAGTGTTAACGGGTTTCGGGTAGGGCCCAGATTGAGCGATCCAAATAAAGCCCAAGCCTCACGAAAGGCAGGCCCGTTAAAGAGTCTAGGCCCAATTGGGGCTTGGGGAAGACAGACTTCAAAAGCACGCAACACTCGAGTGCGAAGGTGCGTGGGTGGTGGACGACATGCCGAAGACGACGCCGAGCAAAAAAAACCATCATTAGCGTTGTCGCCACGTCACCCACTCGTTTCTCGAAGTCATATACCCTCCCCTCTTTTTGGTGGGCCCCACCGGTTCTGGTCGGGTCGAGCTTTTCCCTCGTCGGGTCCCGCCACCAGCCAATAAAGTATTAAAGTTCCCGCGAACCCCTTTTTCGGTGGTCACGTGCGTGTATAGTCTAATTATACGACGACCTTGTAACACACTGTTGACTGTACCTGATACGGTTTTTTTTTTTTTTTTTGGGTCAAAGATTTTATGAATATATTAGTGGTTCCTTTTTATATGGGTATGGTGGTAATAGTAGTGATGGAGGCTTTTGAGTTTTTATAAACAGAAAGTCAAAAGCCCTACGTCTGGGAGTAGGTCAATCTTGTCCCTCTGCCTCTAATGAATTGATTCACCAATTGGGGGTGGACGAACAAATCTACACTGTAATCAATGATGAACAAAAGACTGTATCAGATTTGCCAATGAGAGTTGGTTCAGTTAGCAAGAACAGACTTGAGGTGTAAATCCACACAAATTCGATCTCAGCTACCAACAATCTCTCATTTTGTGGGCAATCTAGAATTTCATACCAATGGGCTGGGTTGGGACACTGACAAGTTTCGTAAGTCCTGTTGGGTTGAGGTCGTTGATTTGCCCTGATCTTGGTAAGACCCCTCTTACCTAAACTTTTTGTAAAGAAGTATTTAAGTGTAGAGTCATGACCCTGCATGATAATGTACTTGATTGAGTGTATCAGATTTAACTATTTAAGAAAAAAAAAAAAAGACTGTATCAGATTTAACTATTTAAGTGTTTATTGATTGAGATCGTGACCTTGTATGATAATGTACTTGTGTTGTTTTGGTTGTATTTGATTCGTCATGTTTGTTTTGATTAAAATTCAAACTTAAAACTTAAATTCTTGTGATTCAAAAATGAACTTAGAATGCTTTGTTACTATTTAGTTCGAATGACTCAACTTGATGATTAGGTGATTAAGAACGCCACTAAAGCGTTGGTGGTTTAACACGTAGGAATAGTGACCCCCCGAATGTAAAGGACTTTTTTTTTTTTTTTTCTGTTTTAGAGTTAATTAGTTGAAATTTAACTTGGTTGCTCTCTTTTGAGTTTTGAGAAATAAAAGCGATTGTATTTTGATTTGTGAGTAAAACAAAACAAAAATTAATAGTTATTCAAAAGGATATATATGCGTTAACGTAACTAGTAAACATGCTTGTTGGATAAACGTACACATGGCATCGTCCAAATATTGATGTATGATGTTTAGATGTGGCTTGCTAATTTGTTCTTGTGATGATTATTAAGTTGTTCCATCAAATGATTCATCACATTGAGATATGCCTCCAGTGTAGAGTCATGATCGTCCTCAGAAGTTACTAGATTTCATGACAAATCCTTGTATTACATATGAATTCTAGATTATTACATCAAACACTATTTAATTAAGTCAATTAGATTCCTTGAAAAGGTATTCTCCAGCAACTTTTAATTGAGAGTAGTGGCCATATATTAGGAAATGAGCTGTATTATCCTAAAAACTACATTAACACTTTTGGTCAATTTATCCGATATTATTTAGTCTGGTGGTATTAGTGCTTCTTTAATTATTGTATGTTAGCTGTAAGTATAAAATTTATCTAATTATTTAATGAAATTATTAGTGTTTCCCCAACAACAAATAAACACCTTCGCCGTCGACTTGCAACCCGCAATTTTTTGTTTTGTTTTTTTTTTTTTTTGAGGGATAATATCTTTAAGATCTTCAATCATGCATACCCAAATTAGGTGATGCAAAAAGCTCTAAATATGCATCTCCAATGGGCTTTCAGTTGTGACAAATTTCTTTGCACATGCAAGTAACTAGAGCATCTCCATTATTTGATTGAACCAATTTCATAATGGTTGATTTGGCAGGTTGGAGAATGGAGAATGAGGGAGGTAAAGTGGTATGCTCCTGCAGTTGGTATGTTTAATTCTGATGGCTCTTTTAACCATGCTACAAAAAACGGAGGTATATGTTTTGTTTTGCGTGATTCTCATGTGTCTTCATGACAATTTCAAATTATTCAGCGATGCATAATGTGGGCCGATCCGTTACAAATATAAAATTTCATTTTGTTTCTCACAAAATCTCATGACAATTCCACCTGTGTTATTTCATTAATGTTGTCAAAGTAATGAAATAAAACATTATATCCATGTTTTGACATAAGTATTTTTTCTAAATATTAAATATATATTTATTAATAAAGACTAATCTCACAATAATACAACTATAGAATGAAAAAAAAAAATGATACTAAATCTTCATTTTATTAATAAAGATTAATCTCACATTAATATACTAAAAAATAATATATTTTTGAGTTATTTATTTTCTTTCTTTCTTATAGTGGAATATAAAAAATTAATAGAAAACTATTCTTAAAAAACTAAAATTAAGAAAAATGTTGTAGAACTTTATTTATTTTAATTTTTTTAAATAGTTAAATAAAATTAATTTTTGTTTACTCAAATTAAAATTTTAAAATCTTGCCTTATAATGGGATGGCACGAGCACAGGCCGACACAATATGGGCCGAACCGGGCATAATGTTTAAGCAAATGTGTCGGCAGGAGCTCAGCACAATAATAAATTGGTCGGCCTGAGCACGACATGAAGTACGAATAGGCTCGCTTAAAATAGGCTTGGCTCATTTGCCACCTATACTTGCAGGAGGCCAGGGGGCAGACCACTGAGCGGTTTATGTTCTCTAGAATCGGTAAAGGCTTTAGCCTGTAAAGCAACCTCGGATTGATGTTGTGTTGGAATATGACTATTTTCCGAATGTTGTGGAAATTGACTTCCAAGTGGTGCAAAGTCAATTATTCAGTCCAAAGAGCTCAATATTTATGGGTTGGGACGCATATATAGGGATTTGATAGCTATTATGGAAGCTCATTCCAATATAAGGGTGGTTCATACTAGAAGATGTGCAAATAAGGAGGCTCATTTGATGGCAGCTCAGGCTAGTTCTCTGTCTCAAGAGAGTTTTGATTTTGAGTTAAATTCATTCTACCTCCTTGAACTTTATGCCTAAAATCGTCTGTGCCCCAAACTTTAATTTAATCACATATGCTCTTATACCCTCTAATATGATCAATCATAATCATTAGTAAACTAATTCCTTAATTTCTTCATAAATTAGTGACAATGCATGCCCACTTAGGGTCAATCTTGCATGATTAAAGGCTAAAACTAGTTTGAGTGGACAACAATATATGAATAAATTGATAGATTAGTGAAGGATTGGCTATAATTGATCAAATTGAAGAGTACAAGGACACATGTGATCAAATTAAAAGTTTGGGGGCATAACTGATTTTAAGTGTAAAATTCAGGGTGGTAAAATGATTTTAGCTAATTTATTTTTTAGCAAACTATATATAAGCAATTGACAAACAATGGATTCACAAATACATCTCTAAAAGTTGATTTAAAGGTTATAAGGACATAACTTTACAGATAAGGACGAGTTATTCTCTATTTGAGACGTGTCATAAGATGATTACCAAATTAACCTTAAGACAAATTAATTAACTAATGATTTGAATTTAAAGAGTGTTGAATAGGCTTTTTACCACAGGTCCCCTTTTCTAGCAGCTACTGTGTATTTCATTTGATGGCAGTTTAACTCAAGCTGCTACTCTAAGAACGCCAGTATTAGCTAAAACAGGAACAAAATCTTACAAACATTAACTTATTCTAAAAAAAAAAAAAAAAAAAACAGAACACAAAAACAGATTTGATATTTCTAGAGAAATACCTCTTGATTTCTGGCAATCTTTTCTTATTGTTTGAGCACAGAGAAAAGTCTGAATCCTAGTTTCTACTGTTTCATAGAATTAAACCTATAAAATGTAAAATTTAAGCTCTAATTAACATTTTGCTACTAGTTTCACATGAAATTGAAGAAAAATTCATGAATTAAGTTCAGAATCAAAGAAAACTTACTTGTTCAGTTGTTAGAAATCGAGATGGAGACAAGGAACGATGCTACTGAATTCTTCTATCAATCTATGTCGACTTTGACTTCTGTTACCGTATTTACTTCGATTCAGACAATTAGGGTTTTTGAATCTTGCAATTCAACATTTTGGGTATTAGGTCCGTGTTTGTGGATGATATCCTTTGGGTTTGGGGTTATCTGATCCATTCAGTGGCAGGGACATAATTTATCCAAAAAAAAAAAAACAAAGGCTTTTGGTTATTTTCGTTTAAAATGCGGAGCCAGGCCTACTCCAATTCGTTTCGAGCCAGGCTGTGTGTCCTAAATTGTTTAAATCTTACAAAATATGGAGTTTCTATTTTAGATATTTGGTCCGATGATAGTAAGTCATTTTCTATTTTTTTTTCTCCTCCTTTTTGTTAGCTGTAATTGTAGCTAAACTATGTAATATGTAATATGATCCCTTTCTATTTCAATAAAGGCTGACCTCATTTATTTAAATATATATATATATATATATATATGCGCACCATAATCAATAGTGTAGTGACTATTAGTTCAAAATCATTAATTACTATTAGTTTTTACCTAATCTGCCCATTATGGTGCTGTTAATTCCAGTCTCCTCATTGCTGTTTTCTTTGCTAGCTAGTAACCCATTTCCTACTGTATTTTTGCATGTTTTTCTTTCTTTAGATCCTGTTTTTCTTTTTCTATTTTTTGTCGCAATCCCCAATTTCTAGGTAGACATCCTAGATCTGAATTTACTAATTTTAACCGATACATGGGGGAAGAGATCGATATATAATTGACAAGCCGCCAAAGCCATGTTCGTATCATTGTTATCCGGTGCTAAATTGGTAATTACGCCATCAAAATGTCTTTGAGAGCTTTGTGTTGGTCGTTCCTTGTCTTCTTTTTTGTTGTCTATGTCAATGCTCATGATCATCATAATCCAAAGCCTCATGACCAGCAGAAGCCAAGGCCTGATGATCAGCAGAAGCCAAAGTTGCAGTCAACTGAATGGAAACATGCTCATGCCACATTCTATGAAGGAGGTTCCGGAACATTTGGTAAGAACTTATGGTCGACAACCACCCTTTATTTTACAAGTACCGTACCATATGCACGGTGGTGACCCAAAAAGATTCGTACATTAATTCTCAAATTAATCGAGTTCATTTCTATCATTGGCTTGGTTGATAAGGTATCATATGTACCATCATCTTGTTTTACTATATGGCCTGGAGACAGTAGCGCGCATTGAGCAATGCATTGTTCAACAAGGGGGAGATGTGTGGTGCATGCTTCGAAATCAAATGCGAGGACTCGCCTCAATGGTGCAAGCCTGGCCAGCCAAGTCTCATTGTTACAGCGACCAACCAGTGCCCTCCTAATTACAACCAACCGAGTGATAACGGAGGATGGTGCAACGAACCCCGTGAACATTTCGACATAGCAAGGCCTGTGTTCGAGACTATTGCTGCGTACAAGGCCGGCATCGTTCCAGTCTCATACCGCAGGTACTTCAATATACCGATATGATTGTCTTATTGCCTTGCTTTGTAAGTTTTTAGAGGTAAATACATTTAATTTTTGTAGCTTTAATTTACATTTTTTTGTGGCCCCTACACATTTAATTTCACTGCATGTTCACTTCCACCATACAATTTAATCAATTATAGCTAACCGTTAACTCCTTCATTAATATATATTTTTTATTAAGAAAAAATTTCAGTTTATTACCCTGTTGTTTGCACTCAATATCATATTAGTCCCTCCCATTTTAATTTCGACTCATGTGCTTTTAATTTTGATCAGCCGTGTCCAAATTTTACTATGCCGTTCAATTTGGACGTTTACTTTGACGGAGGGGCTCACTTAAAGGGCTAAATTTGTCTTTCACATAATTTTCCTAAAATAAAATAAAATAAAATCTAATCAAAGGACCCTCCATCTCCACCCACCTCCTCTCCCTCGACCCTCAGATCAACACCAATACCCAATACCCAATCCCAACCCATCTCCGATTCCATTCTCTCCCACCTCCAAACCCTCTTCGACGCCAATGACCCCGACCCCATGGACCGGTTCACCGACGAGCTTGCCACCAAGTCCCTTTCCCTCTCCAATCTGGTCCGCCCTATCGCAGCCGCCATGGATTCGCCCGACCCATTTCACCCTCTCCGCCTCCAAGCTCTACCTCTCTCTCCTCGTTTCCCCCAATTCCCTACTCTGCACTCTCTTCACTCCCTGGCATTTTTCTCTCTCCTCCAGTCGATTCGCTGAAGCGCCTTCGCACCCAATCGGGTCACAAGAAATTAAAGAACAGTGAAGATTACGAGAGTGAAGAGAGGGAGTTTGATGTTAGGGTTTTGTTTTCGGTGCTTGAAAAATTGGAACTTGTGATGGATTTGGTTCATTTGGATTAGTTTTCGGATAGTTTGAAGCCTGAGGTTGACTGATTTGTCTAAGGTTTTGCTTAAGGCGTCCAAGCCTGAGGTTGGTGACCATGCCAACATTGCAGCTGAGGTGTTCAAGTCATTGGCACCGATGATTCTTCAGCCTCAAGATGGTCCACCATCTTGATGCTCATTCTGCAGATGAGTCCTTGGAGATTTTCATAGGAGAGCTCGAGCTTTTGGGTCGGATCGTTAGAGACCTGATCTAAGAAGATGAGGTAGGCGATGACGGCAGGGACTTTGGTCTGGTGCTTGGAAAGCCAATTGAGCTTCAATATTTTGGTGGGAGAAGAGGCAGCGGAGGAGGAGTCGCTGGGATTGGGCTTGAGGCGAGGTAAGAGGAGAATGACCTTGGAGAGCTCCGGCAAGGCCAAGGTGTTGATTTGAGGGTCGAGGAGAGGAGGTGGATGGAGATGGAGGAATGGGGTCATTCGATTAGATTTTATTTTTATTTTTATTTTAATTTAGGAAAACTGTGTGAAATGAGAAATTTAGCCCTTTAAGTGGGCCCTTCGTCAAAGTAAACATTCAAATTGGACGACACAGTAAAATTTGGACACGGCTGATTAAAATTGAAAGCACATGGGTGTTGCAAAGGGGAGGCAGTAACCATGATGTTGAGCGCAAACCATAGGGTAGTAAACTAAAATTTTTCTTTTCATTAATTACTAACATGATGCGATAGTAGAGATCTAACTTGCTGCACTACATCAACAAAAATATAAGCCCCATAAGAGCACCATTAGCGATTAATGAAAACAATTGATAAACTAGTTCACGAAAAATGAAATTAACTAAAAATACAAGAGCACAGTGATTATTGGATGAAAGATTAGGAAGGTACAATAAAATTAACCACATATTTTTATACTTCATAGGTTTTATTGGATCAAACTTGATTAATATGCAGCTCAATCTACAAACATTTTAATGGTTCATTTTACATACTTTATATTCATTATCAATCATCATGCAGGATTCCATGTGACCACAAGACTGGAGGCATTAAATTTACAATAACTGGGAATCCTTATTTCAATGAAGTGTTGGTGTGGAATGTTGGAGGTGCTGGGTATGTATGCAACGTTGAAGTGAAACCTGAAGACCAACCGAATACATGGCTGCCGTTGCAGCGAATGTGGGGTCAGCGGTGGATTGACAAAGGAAAATTGTGCGAGCAAGGCGCGCTTAGCTTTCGAGTGACATCGGTGATGGAAGAACCGTAATCTCTGAAAATGTTCTCCCAAAGGGATGGCAGTTTGGCCAGACTTATGAAGGCAAGAATTTCGCCGTGTAGGAACATATATCATAATATTTTCACCCATGAATAAGCTACACATTTTTTGAGACAAAGGAGCAACACATTGTATAACTGTTACCGGCTGAATTTTGTACCTTTAATCGTTTTCCATTTTTCTTTTCTAATTATACATTGACCTTTATGTAAGATTAACCAATTTTCAATGAAAATAAATATCCATGTGTTTAAGGAAAACTGAAATTGGGAGAGAATTAAGTCGTCATTTCATTGATAATAGGGACCTCTTTATATAGAGGATTACAAGACATAGAATCAGAGTTGTACAAGGAAAGATAATCTTACAATTAATCAGATATCTGAGAATATCTCTAATTCGAAACCCTATTACAATTAGGTCAAGTAACCTAGAGTTTGGGCCAGACACATATTCTTGATTTACTTGAACACTCCCCCTTGTGTTGCCTAAACGTGGTGCTTCTGTAGTTGCCTCATTAAAAACCTTGTCGAGTAACAAAAACCCTGTGGGACAAAAATAACCTTGGTCGAAGGGAAAAAAAGCACAACACACCCTTCCTTCACGTTTCAAGACCATACATGTAGACATCTCCCCTTAATGTCTGCATCTCCCCCTGATGACTACGGCCATGGGAGTTCGGATAACTTCCGCAAATGATGCTACCAACATGTTTCTCGAAAGTGGAATTTAGGCATTGACTTAGTGAGCAAGTTTGCCATACTGTCCTCAGATCGAACCTAGTTCACTTTGATCTTTAGGAGAGTCTGTTGTTACTGATTATGCTTGGTGTTTCGCTTTTGATGTAGCCTTGCTTTATTTGTTCAAAACAAGCAGCATTATCCTAAATACTTGTAGGCTCATCTGTAGTAGACTTCAAACCACAATTGCTTCGAACATGCGTAATTATGGATCCAATCCATATACATTCACAAATCAATTCGTGCAGAGAAAAAAATCTCTTCATCGTTCGAAGAAGTAGCAATTAGGGTCTATCTTGTAGACCTCCAAGATATCATGGTCTTTACCCATGGTGAACACATAACCAGTTTGGGAATGACATTTGTGTGGGTCAGAGAGATACCCAACATCAGCAAAACCTTCTAAAACACATGTCGTTTTGGGATGGGGATAGAGAACGCAGGCCAACGTTGGCGGCATTCCTGGTGTGTGATGGGTCAGAATCCATCGTCCCTCTGTAGGGATAGAACAAGCCCATATCAATCATACATCTCAAGTACCAAAAGATATCTTTTACACCAATCCAATGGCGTTGCATTGGAGCAAAGCTATATCTAGCTAACAAGTTTACAACATATGAGATGTCTGGTCTTGTGCATTGAGCTAAGTACAATACTGCGCCTATAGTACATATGTAGAACACTTCCGCCTCTGGTACATCTTTGCATCATCCTTCGAACGAAGATGATTTTTTTCAGGATCAAGACGACAGACGATCATGGGGTTGCTTGAAGGCTTGACCTTGTCAAAATGCTTAAACATCTATCAACACATTGCTCAAGTTCCAAACCAAGACATAATCGTGTTCTCCCAAAATCTTTCATCTCAAAATCGAATTTCAAGTGTTTAGCGGCTTCTCTTAACTCTGTAAGGGCTTCCAACGAAGACATGTTCAACATGAACCGCAATAGAATCCGAAACTTGTTATGGAAACGCGCAGGCATAACTCTTCCTAATCAAGTAGTCAATTTAGTAAGCATTTTAACCTTATTGTAAACACGCTCCGTGGTCTAGAGCCACTTGACTTGGGTAAATGAAGTTCACCATGAACCTTCATGTATATTCTGTATCTAGATCCCCATATAGATACATAGTGACCACATTTGTAAGCTGCATGTTCAGTTATTCGGAAACTATCAAAATGACAGGGTAGTGGAGTGTAATGACATCTATTACGAGAGAATATGTCTCATCGTAGTCGATTCCAAGGCATTCTGTGAGAAGCCTTGCGCAATAAGGTGAGATTACTATCCCTTTTTCTCATCACGCTTTCTAACGAAGACCCATTAGTCAACAGGTTCTATGTTAGGAGGTGTTGGCATCACTGGCTCAAAAACCTTCCTCTTCGTTAGAAATCCAACTTAACCTGGATCACATCTTTTCATTTAGGCCAAATCTCTCTACGTTGGCATTCATTCATCAACGAACGTGGTTCGATATCATCAGACTCAACAAACTCATGCGCGATTACATCATTAATCATGATGGAGTTTCTATCCCACATCTCATGTACACTAGTGTACTTTTTATAGAGCTCTATATTCTCAAGAATAGATTATGGCGTTGAGGCGTCCCCCAACGATAACCATAATCGGGAAGAATCTCATGAGACGGATTTTGAGTATTGATGATCAAAGGATTGGAATGTGACAAAGTATCCTTCGAATCTACGGGCCTCCCACGCATCCTAACTGGGGCCATGGCCTATAACACCAAAGTACAACTCTCTTTGACGTTGGCGCCATGCCTACCTCCGTGTAGGGTGGCGCTACGTCCTCTCGTAGGGACTTCCTTCCTTGCAAGCATATTTCCAGCAGATATATGTGATCTCGTCACTTTAACAGGGATCAAGATGAGACATAGTAGGAACATGCCATGACAATTCGTGTCGTTCCTGCTGAACATTCGTGTTCTTATCTCCTCCTAATGACGGGAAGACTGTCTCATCAAAGTGACAATCCACAAGACATGCGGTAAAGAGATTGCCTAGCAAGGGCATTAAGTGGCGGATGATTGTTGGAATCTCAAATCCAACGTAGTTGCCCATTCATCTGTATGGACCCATTATAGTGCGTTGTGGCGGCGCAATTGGCACACTCAAATTTGCGTAAGTACGAGCTAGTACCCAGTCACTAGCTGTAACGCAGTAGTAGATTGAGTGACTATGGGGCGTAGATGAATTGGCATAACTACATGCGATATTGCATCATCCCAAGAAGATATAAGGAGATTGGTGCACATTACCAATATCCGGGCTACCATCGTAGTCGTTTGTCCAAGATCATTTGGATGTATACATCATAATATGATGTCCAACATCAGTCCCAGTAATATGCAATAACCATCGAAAGTTTCGATGTAAACTTTCTAGCAATGTCAAATCCAATTAACTAAATACGATGATCCGGGGAGTGAGCCCGTTGTCATATGATATTTGCTACGAGTGTAGCTTAAGCAGCTTTTACGGGTGGACAATGGCATAACACGTGACCAGCATGTTTGTGTATCAGCCAACAACATGAAATATTTAAACGTTCACAAGTTGGTTGAATCAGTCCACATAATCCCCATGGATTCTATGTAAGAATAGAATGAGTATTTTCATATCCTTTGTATAGGACGGTCTCAGTCCTAATTTCCCTAAGGAACAGGCTTTGTAAAATGAACGAGAGACTTTAGAAGCAACCAATGAGGATTTTGGTTGGGCCTAAGCGTTTGAAACACTATTTGAAGCAAAGTTGGTGATTGCAGCATCACCTAGGGGGCCATCATCATGATGGACGCCATCCATGGCATCATGGATAAGTATTGTGCCAGCCCTAGGTTGGTGGTGGACGGCGGCTGCACCAGAGGCAGTGGCGGCGGTTACACTTAGTTCAGGAATCAACTTTTGATTCATGCTTCGTTTCGCTTGAGAGAATGGATATCCGTGTGAAGTTTTTAGTAGACGGATCATCATATTATGACCAGAATGACCTATCCTGTCGTGACAAAGTCAATATGTGTCTAAATCCAAGAGATCTTCTCTCATAACTTTATTGGATTTAATTGCTCAAATAGTGACATAGAGTCTACTAGAGAGACACATAAACTTCTCTAAGACGCGCATTTCTTCGCAATCATTAGAGGTATCGCAAAGGAACTCATTTCCGTTCTCTACATGCGTTTTCGCATGGAATTCATTGGCTTGAATAGCTCAATAGGGTGTGTTTGGCCCTAGGAGCGTAGAGAGCTTTTGCGACATTAATCAAGGTGTCATTTGGCAAAGGGAACTTGGGCTATTCCATATCCTTGAACTAATACTGATGGCCCAGCTATCGTAGTCATAAAGTAATATGCTCAGAATCAAAATTGAGTCATGAAAAGAACTCAAAATTTTATTCATAAGCCAATGGAGTACATCATTGTTTCTTAACTATTAAGAGAATCTAATCCAAATGCTAGCTAATGCAAAACAAAGATAGTCGTTTGACTTATTTTGGTAACTCCAAAATAAATATGACCAGGTGAGTAGAGAGATGTCGGTGGAGCAAGGCTCGCTTAAGTACCACTTATCTCAAAACCTTCCTAGACATCATACTCATTTTGGATGAGCCTATGTGAAGAAAACTAAACTAATGGCATTTACAACAAAGTATATGGCAATTGCCTATTACATCTCTTGGAAAAATAAAGACTTAAATAGAATTGGCGATCTATTGATTCCAGCCAGATTTGTAGTCTGCAACCCTTCACTCTAGATTATCTTCTTGATCTTCTTGTTCCCCATAGTAAGCTTCTCTTGCTTCACAATATGCTCTGTAGGCGGTGGCAATTTCTTCACGAGCTCTACAAATGTGTGCCCAATGACCAGATACTCTATATCGAGAACATACATCTCTTTACTCAGACTCCATTGATTGAGGCACTTTGAAAGCATCATTTAAATGGCTCTTAGTGTTGGTGGCGCCACCAACATAGCCAGATGCGTTGCCTTCCTCTCTCTTTCCACGTTGACCTCTTCGGTTCCGTGTTCGCCTATTTTGGCTGTTACCTTCGTTAGTAGAGCGATTATATGGACAAGAAATTCTAGAAGTATCCCAAAGATTAGGGTTTCGCTCTTAGCACATTCTTTTAAGGGCGTGACTATAATTGGACTCCGAAATATGCTATGTTTTCACTGATCTCGAATTATAGTTCTTCACAAGGATGTTGTCATGCTTTTCAGCAACATTCATAGCTCCAATGAGCTCATGAAACCTTATGATCCGTCCTGCAGTAACATCAATTCGATAGTTCTTAGTAACCATCAATGCAGAGATGGGGAAGGTAGAGAGAGTCTTCTCAATCAACATCGCATCTGTGATCTCTTTACCACATAATTCCATTAAGGATTTAATGCTAAGTGTTTCTGAATTGTAGTCAATAACTTACTTGAAATCAAAGAAGCGGAGGCTATGCCATCTCACTTCTAGGTCAGGAAGCAGAGAGTCACGAATGTTACCAAATCTTTCGTCGAGTGAGACCTACAGTCTTTTGGGGTCTTTTTCATTCATACACTCGTACTGGAGCGAATCATCCATATGATGAGTTATTAGGATGATGGCTTTCACCTTATTTGCCTCTAAGGCTGCTCTATTTTCTTCCAAAGCTTGAGCTTGCTCAACAGTTAGCACGTCCTGGGTAGGCTAGAGAATTGTATCCAGGATTCCATCTGCCTTAAGATGCTGGTAGACATCACGAATCCACCTGTGATATCTAGAGCCAGTTGTTCTCAATGAATCAAAGTCCAATTTGTTCAAGTTACTCATTTGAAATAGAACAAGAAAAAGGGTTAGTTTCAGAGCAGAAAAAGCTACCATGAAAACATATAAAATTTCTGAGTGTAATCACTCTCAAGAAATTAGTAATTTCTGAGCGTAATAGCTTTCAAGAATTCCATTCCAAGAGGTATTGGATTAGATCGAAACAACGACATAAGTGGTCGATCATAAATTCTCTACAAACTCTAAGTTTGGAGATCTCAACAAGCTCCAAGCTTAGAGTGAGCACGAACCCCCATAATTCGGCTTAATTAGGTCTCCCCTATGATGAAGAAAGGGGGTAGAAGAAGGAAGTTTGCAAATCCCCGAGAAAAGAAGAGAAATTGAAAAAACTAAAAAACGAGAACTTTTAATAAAACATACCTCTTAGGGTTGCAGTGTGCCTTTGATCCTTGTTGTAGGATTGCAGATGAGCTTTCGATCCTTGGTCGGGATTGCAGAAGCTGCTTTAATCCTGATTACGTGCAGTAGAACTTCAATCTTAGTTACGTGCAATCAAACTTTAATCTTGGTTACGGGATTGCTGAGGCTGCTTCAATCCTAGTTGCGGCAGATGGCGAAGCAGATTGCGTGCGGAGCTACTACCTAGGATTGAGGGGTCGAGGAGGGGTCCTTGATGCATCAGAAAGTCTGACATGTTATATAATGCATGCAGTCGACTCATATCAGATCATTACTATAACCCTATCAACTTTTGAAAACTTATTTTGGGCACAAGTGGTGCTTGTGGCATGGTTACCACGACGTTGTTCAAGATGGCTATGGCCTCGCACAGTGGCTTTGAGCGACGCCTTGTTCAACGGTGGGCAGTCATGTGGTGCATGTTACAACATTCGATGTGTAGACACTGGATCGATTTCCTTTGAACCTTCTTTGCACATGCAAATTTCATAATGGCTTTCAGCGAGAAAATTCTTCTATATACCAGCGGTGTAAGTGAACCAGTAAATTTAACAGATCTTAGCCGTTGATATTTCTAGATAATTTTCTTTTTTATAATAAAAATATATATTTGATATTATCTAACCGTTTATTTCTGTTGGTGCAAGTGCACGTCGGTGCATTGAACACTCTCATTTTGAAGCGGTGTATTTTTCTAGAAAAAAAATTGTAGAACACTCTAAGGACACTGTTTTTTCAAAAAAGAGAATAAAATTACAAAACAAACCCTCTCCAACAACTCTCTAAGAGCAAGTTCACCCATTGGGTCACCGGGTCACTTTATATTCACTGCTCTGTAGTGTATATTTTCATTTTTTGGGTCACAAAATACATTGTGCCCGTGACCCAGAACACGAAATACACTGTGTTCGTGACCCAGATAGTAAAATTAACTCTAAAAAATAGTGAATAGTGAGTAACCTGAAAATCTAACGGGTGAACTTGCTCCAAGGACACGATTGATTTGCAAAACTATATATATCTCTCTCTCCATCTTGTCTTAATTTGTTGTTGGGTGTAAAAAGGTAAATTAGGAGTAGCATGGCATTATCCCACTTGACTTTTTGTGAGTAAAACCTCGCTGCTGACAATTCCCGAACAAAGAAGATAAGGTCTCTCTCTCTCCCTGTGCCAACCGCCTCACTGTCCCTACAAATATCACACACTCCTCCCCAGACCTAACCATCACACACACACACACACAGGCTCGCTAGGTCGACCATGACCATCCCATCCCTCCTTCCCTCCCTTTCGCACCAGAAGTACTTCCATCTTTTCTCTCTTCTTTTTGATCTTTAATGTCACATGTCGTGTCAAAGGGTCCTTTCACGTATGAATATGCCTCTGATACTACTCTGTACTACCCTCTGCTTTTGCAGCACCAACAGTCTTCTGCGAATATAGAGAGAGAGAGAGAGTATATTGTGCCTGCATATAAATCTAAGGCCTTCTTGTAGGTAGCTATGGCATGATGATGACGTAGCTAGCCCTGTTATTATTATCAAACCCTAAACCTAATAATGATAGATAAATAAAAAGAGTCATGATATTTTAGCTAGGGTTTTTTTTGTGTGTGTGTGGTATCGTATGGGAGGTTTTTGAAATTGAAATCGAGACGGACGCATGCAAAAACCTAATGATGGTGTCTTCTGCTTCCTCTGCCAGAGCCTCCCATGCCTTTAGTCTTTCAAAAGCTTCCCTTCTCTCCTTCCTACCTTCCCTCTCATCCGCCCATTAATATTTTCCCCTACCCTTTCCTTTAATGCCCCTACCCTTCTGCTTACCCACATTTTAGCCTTTCCTGTTCTGTCCAAAACGTGTTCTCTGCCATAATGAAATTTACCATTAATGATTTCAATTCAATTAATGAAACAATAAGAAAAAAGTGTTTTTTTTAATGATTTTGTAAAATACAATAAAACAAATTATAAATTCAAGTCGTTTTTTTTTTTTTGGAGAAAACATTCAAGTCGTTTTTTTAAAGATTAAAAACGACAGTTCGACATATTTCTTTATCGTATATAAAGGTCTTTATTAACATAATCTCGAGTGTTGGTATCATTCAAGATAGTTTTTTCTGTCATTCTCTTTCTCTAAAGTGCTTTGATGATGTTTTGTCAATTGAATTGGTTCCACCCGATCTAGTTGAATATGGAGGTGTTGGCAAGTAAGCTTGATAGTGGAGTTTTCCATCCATTGTGTTGACAGTTGTTGACACTATACTTTAGTTTTGATGATGATTTGCATCATATACCTCCTTGGCATAGGGGATACCCACGAGACTGCAGCAGCAGACTTTAAGATTTAGTGAAGTCTCTTGGACATTATCTCCTTTGATGCACTAGGTCAATAGTGGTAGTCTGGCAAGAGAATGCTCTAACTGTAAAGATTGTTCCAATTACCTCGTCTCAATGTACATTCTACCACATTATCAATATATTATTATTATTTTATATAAAATAAAAGAGACAGGACTTCAAAAAATTTACTCAAATCATATTAAGATGATACACATAAATTATGAAAATTTTACAAAGCTTCATGATGTGATTACTCATACACAAAATAGTTATTACACGTTAATTAAAGTATCAAACCAACATTTTCTTTTTGGTTGCAATGCAACCAACTCATTAGAGTTGTGATACTTCTAGTTTCTGATACGAATCTCTTAGAGCTTATTTGTGTACTTGTGTATATGATTATGCTAGAACCCTACGACTGCCAAAGCTGGTTTTTCATTTTGCCTTTTGTCTTCGACTCATCAAAGATTCAAAGCCATTGAAGGAAGGGTAGTTCCGGTAATGACTTCAGTGGACCCGATCAAAACATTGTCACTCTCAGCCTGTCCCAAGGTCACTTAGGACATTTTCAAATTACGAAGCAAAATTGCTTTCAAAATATTCGAAGGTAAAAGCTTTGTGTTGCTCCATTTCCCCACACAGTGGAGCGAACGAAGCTCTCTCTGAGCCGAAAGTGACGAACCAATGGAAAACAACAACAACAACAGGAACTACAGCTACCTCACCATTATCAGCAACAGAGCCAAAAACCGTATGTAGTAATTCCCAAAAGTTAAAAACAGCAACACCCAAAAAGCAGAGGAGCATAAAATACTACTTTCCCTTTCCTTCTTCCTCAAACTCCACCGAGTCTCTCGTATACCTTTTCAGTTTCCAAACCCCATCCCATCCCACATACGCACTAAGCATGCTGCCCCAACCCACTTGAGCCCTCTGAAATGTCTCGCAGATTGTACATGGGAACAGTCAAGATCGGCCAAACGGTGATGTTTCCTCTCGTTCTCCGGTCGTAGTTTCAGAGATCGCTTCTTCCCAGCTGGCTGTGAAGAATCATCGTCCCACTTACTGGCTCGGTTCGATTGTCAGATCGGTCTTGGTTTCTGATCCCGGAGGATTTGTACAGTTTCTTTGTGTTTGGTGCTGCAGAGAAACGAGGACAAACGCCGTTCCAGTTAAGCTAGTGCTGTCTCTTGTCGGTTTATCCCAATCCCAAGTCGTTTTTAGGCATAAAGTAAAGTGGTATTTGCAAGTTTTCTAGAGGCCCGGTTTGGCGTTTTGGTTTCTTTTTTGTGGTAGAGGTAGAGGAGCTTTCTGGGTTTGGTGTGAGGGTTGTTTTTTAGTGAGGGGATAAGTGGAAAATGGCTATGTCCTGCAAGGATGGTAAAGGAGTAATGGATAATGGCAAGTATGTGAGGTACACACCTGAGCAGGTTGAAGCCCTTGAGAGGCTTTATCATGAATGCCCCAAACCCAGTTCGATTCGTCGCCAACAGCTCATTAGGGAGTGCCCAATTCTCTCTAACATTGAGCCTAAACAAATCAAAGTTTGGTTCCAGAACAGAAGGTATTCTTGTTCCCATACCTAATTGCCTTTTTCTTCATCTTTAGGCTTTGTACTCTGTTTCCTTTGTGGCTCAGAGAATCTAAGGGAAAGAAAATGAATTTTGTGGCTTGGATCTTGAAGTCTGGTTCTTTGAGCATTATGAAAGTGGATGGGTTTGGTGTCAAGATTTTTCTTCTGTTAAAAAAAAAAATAATCTGAATTTCAATTTTGTTCTTTTATTAATTTTTTGTTTTTAAATTTCTGGAGAATGTTTGGTTGGGGAGAAAATAGAACTGGAAAATTGGTTCCCATGAGGCTTATCTTCCTTGTTTATACTAAAATGGGTAGTTTAGAAAACTTAAATACATTGCATTTATTATATTTCCTGACCAACTGGTCTGATATCAATGCACATTGTCTGTTTGTGTTTTTTTTCTTCCAGATGCAGAGAGAAGCAGAGGAAAGAGGCTTCACGCCTCCAAGCTGTGAACAGGAAGCTCACTGCTATGAACAAGCTTTTAATGGAGGAAAACGATAGGTTGCAGAAGCAAGTGTCACACTTGGTCTATGAAAATGGCTACTTCCGCCAGCATACCCAGACCGTGAGAATTCTGACCTCTCTTTTGTAGCAACACAAGGCTACCTTGAATGCTAGAATCAACAACCATATATCTAATTCCAAGATTAGATTCTTTTTTCCTTTTCAGAACAATTTTCTGAATAGACCAACCTTAGTATTATTTGTGTAACCTCTGAATTGTACGGTGACTGATATATGGTGGTGTTTTTGATTACAGACGACGCTTGCATCCAAAGATACGAGCTGTGAATCAGTGGTGACGAGCGGTCAACACCATCTGACACCTCAGCATCCGCCAAGGGATGCTAGTCCTGCAGGGTTAGTGGGGATGTAGCTGTTGTGTCATTTTCAGTCATCGTTCTTTGTGAAATTCTTGTTGTTATGTGTTTGTGGCTTATTGATTCATGTTTTTGTATTTTTCTAGACTTTTGTCCATTGCAGAAGAAACTTTAGCAGAGTTTCTTTCAAAGGCTACTGGAACTGCTGTAGAGTGGGTCCAAATGCCTGGAATGAAGGTAACTAATATTAACTTTTACTTAGTTATGTAACTATTCATACTTGTTCAATAAGTTACGGGATGGTTATTGGAAAATATACATTTTGATTATTGGAATTTGGTGCGCACTCTTGTGTCTATTTACCTCAACTCTATTTGTGGGTACACTGGGAAAATAGTAAAATGCAAATTTCTGTTTTCCAATTATTTAGTAAGTTGAATGGCTTTCCTTTTTTAATATGGTTCTTCACTGTCATCTCTTCTTGATGTTCGTAGCCTGGTCCGGATTCCATTGGAATCGTTGCTATTTCTCATGGTTGCACTGGAGTGGCAGCACGAGCCTGCGGCCTGGTGGGTCTAGAGCCTACACGGGTAAGTGAACATGGTTTCTTTCCTTGTCTAATTCTTATTCTGTGAGCTTAAGAGGATGTATGATTGACTAATGATTATGCTCTGCTCAGGTTGCAGAGATCCTCAAGGATCTGCCTTCGTGGTTGCGTGACTGCCGCACTGTAGATGTCTTGAATGTACTGCCTACAGCAAACGGTGGAACCATTGAGCTCCTTTACATGCAGGTAGGATCTAATTACAATTTTTTTTTTCATATAAATATCTTTGTTCTTACCAATATTTAATTTATTAATCTCCTCTCTTCCTGATATAGCTCTATGCGCCGACCACTTTGGCGCCTGCATGTGACTTCTGGATGCTCCGCTATACTTCTGTTTTAGAGGATGGCAGCCTTGTGGTATGTAGTTCCAAAATTATGAATTTCATTCTTCTAGCCAAATGACTGTCATGTCTGTTGTTCGGTAAAATCCTTCAGCAGCACACAAATAAAAGCGCACATAGGTTTCGTTTACCAGTTCAAATCAAGTTGTTCTCATTATATGCATGATGCTCAGGTTTGTGTGAGATCTCTCAAAAACACACAAAATGGTCCATCCATGCCTCCGGTGCAGCATTTTGTTAGAGCAGAGATGCTGCCTAGTGGATACCTGATACGACCATGTGAAGGAGGTGGCTCAATTATACACATTGTTGATCACATGGATCTGGAGGTAATTTTGTGATGCTTATTTTGATAATGTACTTTATGTACTTTGGTTTTAATAGTGTAATGGATTTATAACTCATACATGTGTATCATCTTCTAGCCTTGTGGCGTGCCAGAAGTATTGCGCCCATTGTATGAATCTTCAGCTGTTCTTGCCCAAAAGATGACAATGGCGGTAAGATTACCATATGACAGTAGATATTGTAATTTATTATTGGTAGGGCTCAGTCATGTATGCATATTGATTGTATATATGGATACTAATTTGTCCCACAAGAATGTAATAATTAAGTGCAAAGGGGGGAGGTTCAAGTTTTTCATTAGTCTCTCTTTTTCATTCAGGCTTTACGCCAGCTGAGGCAGGTAGCCCATGAAGCTTCTCAATCTAGTGTCACTGGCTGGGGCAGACGACCTGCAGCTCTACGAGCACTAAGCCAGAGGCTTAGCAGGTTAGTATTAAAGTTGTTTCAATAAATCTTTTTAGGTGAGCAAAGGCTTTGCTTCTTGGAAGCTAATGGATGTTTTCTGCCAGGGGATTTAATGAGGCACTAAATGGATTTACTGACGAGGGGTGGTCATTGATGGGGAATGATGGCATGGATGATGTCACAATCCTTATAAACTCATCTCCTGACAAGCTAATGGGTTTAAATCTTTCATTTGGTAATGGATATCCAGCTGTCAGCAATGCCGTCTTATGTGCTAAAGCATCAATGCTTTTACAGGTCAGGATACTTACCATCTTTCTTTCCCATAATCCACAGTAGACAACTGGAGTTTAGAATAAAAGTAATAGCACAAATATATGCTATATTGATATCCAGTGACCTTTAGAATTTGGTAATTGTCTGTGGGGCACGCACTAATGCATGATATTCCATTAATGTAGAAGCACTGCGTAATCCAAACATGGTTTTGTATGATCTGTTGTTTAAGATCATTATTTGGTAATTCTTAAGTTAGAATCCTTGCTTTATGTGTCCATTGTCTTGCATTTTCATCTTCGGTTAGAAACTTTACATAAGAAACTTGGAAACTTGTCCAGATTAGAACATAATTGCTGAATGTCCTATCATGCTTATAATTCATGGGGGATAATATGTTTGACATTTGTTTTTGTTCCTGGCTTGCTATGTACTGTATTTCCCAGAATGTGCCTCCTGCTATCCTTCTTAGATTCCTACGGGAGCATAGGTCAGAATGGGCAGACAACAATATTGATGCTTACTCAGCTGCAGCTGTTAAAGTTGGCCCCTGTAGCTTAGCGGGGTCTCGAGTTGGAAGTTTTGGTGGTCAAGTTATACTCCCCCTAGCTCACACTATTGAGCATGAAGAGGTGAGCAATATGATGATTAAGGAATTTACAGCTCTTAATGATGCCTTGTTTTGTAATGGTTTATACACCATATTGTGTCAAAACTCTATTATTCTCTTATTATTATTATTTTTTTGTGCTTATTAGTTCTTGGAAGTCATTAAACTGGAGGGTATTGGCCATTCTCCTGACGATCCAATGATGCAGACTAGAGAGATGTTCCTCTTGCAAGTAAGATTTGATTCTTCTCAGTATATTATGAATTTATGATGATTCTTTTTTATGAGAATGCTTGCCTAGGGTTTCTGTTTAAGATATATTTGGGGCCTTTCAAGATGATGTCTCGAATTGTCAAGTACAAATGATATTGATAAGAGGTAGTGATGTTCAGTTTTTGTTATTTTTCTAATTTTTTTTTTTGCTTGTTTAATAGCTATGCAGTGGAATGGACGAGAATGCTGTTGGTTCCTGTGCTGAACTGATTTTTGCTCCGATTGATGCTTCCTTTGCTGATGATGCACCTCTCCTACCTTCTGGTTTTCGCATCATTCCTCTTGATTCCGGGAAGGTTAGCCTATGAGCCATATTTAAAGCTTTGTAAATGTCAAAATCCATAACTCATCTTCAACGGTAATTTTTTTTTATAATTGAGCTAAAAAAAATGTTCAGGAAGCCTCCAGTCCAAATCGCACATTGGATCTTGCTTCTGCTCTTGAAGTTGGGCCGACTGGAAACAGGGCATCTAGTGAATATTCTGCAAATGCGGGTTGCGTGAGATCTGTGATGACTATAGCATTTGAATTTGCATTTGAGAGCCACATGCAAGAGCATGTGGCATCCATGGCTCGACAATATGTTCGCAGCATCATATCTTCAGTTCAGAGGGTGGCATTAGCACTCTCTCCTTCACATTTAAGTTCACAGGCTGGTCTTCGTTCACCACTTGGTACCCCTGAAGCGCAGACCCTAGCTCGTTGGATATGCAACAGTTACAGGTAATGTAACACTTTCTATCTTTTTTCATTTTACTCTGTTCTTTATTAGAAAGTCAAAATATTCTCTGAGATTTTTGCAGCACTCTGCAAAATTTAAATGGGGCCTTTTGGTTCATATCTGTACCAAGAGAAATAATAATTTTCCCTTTACTGGTATGACACTTTGATAATGCAATTTTACAATGAGAATTGATAAAAAACTGAGGCCAAAGTACTATTTGTTAGTGTTGAAATTTCTGCTAACTACGTAAGTTTGAATAAATTGCGCTTAATGCCTAATAACTCCCAAGAAGGCTGCAGCCTAAATTAGTCTGGACCCTTAATTGTGTGTATCAAGATAACTCAATATATCACTAACAGTAAAATAAAAATGGTATAGATTTTGTAAATTCGTCAACCAAATTGAGTTTTGAGCTATTATAACCTGCTCATGTATGTATTCATATTAAATGTTATCCTTTTTTATTTTGTGTGTAGCTTGTGTTAGAGTAGTATAAATAGTCGTCCATTTAACTCATTGTGCTTTGTTATGTAGCCATATGGTCCATATTTTCCTCTGACAATCTTCAGTTCTGAAATTGAACAACCCTTGATATTGACCAACTTCCAGTGTTGATAATTAATGTAAATACAGTTACTAAGTTTTTGAAAGCCCTGTTCTATTTGAAGAAGTTGGAATACTTTGTAAACATATTCCTGCAAGTTGTTTCTTAACTTAGGAAGCTACAAATTCTGTACTCAGAAATGATTAAAGTACACTATTGATGTTGCAGGGGATATTTGGGTGTGGAGCTGCTCAAATCCGGCAACGAAGGAAGTGAATCCAATCTCAAATCCTTGTGGCATCACTCTGATGCAATTATGTGCTGCTCTCTGAAGGTGCTTATATTAGATATAAGGGGAAAAAGAAAGAGCGACTCTTGCTCTCTGCTTAGTCAAACACTGAGCATTGGAGCTCACTCTTCATATTTTCGAGCAATCTTATCGAGAATTCTGTTTAATGCAGGCTGTGCCAGTTTTCACCTTTGCAAACCAGGCAGGACTTGACATGCTTGAGACAACCTTGGTTGCACTGCAAGACATAGCTTTGGAAAAGATTTTTGATGACCATGGACGCAAGACTCTCTTCTCTGAGTTCCCGCAGATAATGCAACAGGTATCGGACCTTTTCTAAATTCTGTAATCTCTACATTTCATATTAGACTGGCGCTGAACATATTGGATTGATTCAAGATGTAAATAACTGCCAAACGTTGTAATGTTTGTTCTGATTTGTCGGCGGTGTACTTTTTGTAGGGTTTTGCTTGTCTTCAAGGTGGCATCTGTCTCTCGAGCATGGGGCGACCAGTGTCATATGAAAGAGCAGTAGCTTGGAAGGTGTTGAATGAAGATGAGACGGCTCACTGCATATGTTTCTTGTTTGTGAACTGGTCTTTTGTGTGATGTTGAGACCAGGAAACCTTTCACGGTTAGGAGCCTATTATAATAGGGTCGAATAGACGGGAGACTTGAAAACCTTTTGTGCTTAATTAAGTCTTTTGTAAGTGATAATGACGATGATGGATGCTAAGACCAGTGTTGTGTTAGATTGTTGCTGATGCACTCTATAAAACTCGAGCCTATGCTCTTTGTTTTTTAGTTCTCTGTTTCTGAGTGCCATTTTTAGCTTTTTTTTTTTTTAAAATTATTATTTTTATTTTTATTTCTAATTAACTTGCTGAAGTGGGCTTTACAGTCGGATGTATCTTAGCAGATTATGGGAAAATTCTACCATATGCTCCTAAGCATAGGAGTTGTCCACAATAATTTTTGGTGGTAGACGAAAATGTATTGGTCTCGAGAAAAGCAGTGGAGAGTGTGGGTTCTATACGCGGGTAACTCCAACTATAGGGGTTCTATCTCATATTTGAGACCCATATAGCACTTGAACTCTCTAAAATATAGGGGGAGTTGGTCTCATCTCAAAAATATAGGACTTGATCTCAAACGAAGTCCCAAATTGGAAATTATTTTATGCACCGATGGTGTAAGTGACCCAACCCTTATAAAATAATCTCAACCCTTGATATTTATTATCAACTTTATTTTTAATAAACAAAAAGTGTATTTAATGCAATCTAACCATTCATTTATGTTGGTGCAAGTGCACGGCGGTGCTCTGAATAATCTCTCATAAATATGTGATTTATTTTCAGAATCAAGATCACGAACGTGGGGCCATGCAATCGGGCTGGGTCAGCCCAACACGGTACGAGACGTGGTGAGAGAGTACATTGCACGCGCGCTTGATGCGCTGGAGAGAAAAGGGAGCTGGCTTCGTGGGCCCTGCTGATGCGTAGAGACCGGTGGTTGTCTCCTGATGATCGTTGTGGCATTGCAACGGTCACGTCTGAAAATCGACGGTGCTGACTTCTTCATTTTTTTTTTTTAAATTTCAACAGTTATATTTTGAATCTTGCGGGTCAGATTTGAGTTAAAAAAAAAAGGATCAAAGACTCCTATTAAATCGAGGATTATCAAAAAAAAAAAAAATAAATAAATAACCAGAAAATTGAAGAAAATAAATATACCCGTTGGAACAGTACATTTTAGGAAATTCTACAAATGCCAACCAATTCTTTCCTAATTCTTCACACCAAACATCCTCCATCTCCTTCAAAAATATTCATTTAATCACCCGTCTTCTTGTTCTTCAATTATTTTCTCTTGGAAAAATTGGGTCCAAGAAATGATTCTTGGAGGCACAATGAAGAAATTGTTATTTGTCAAGTTTGGATTACCGTTGGTGGTGATGGTTGTGTCGGAAAAGATCAAACATCGGATTTACATGTTTCAGAGGAGTACAATACGCACAAACCGGCGAGTTGCATAACCCGAACATCTTCATGTTGTAAGGCTCGTTGGAAAAAAATAAGTCCAGCATATATGAAGTGACACCAAGCTCTTACCAAGGTCGAACTTTTTCAATGAAGAAGCAGGACAAACCAACGGGTTGCGTAACTAGAACATCTTCAAGTTATAAGTCTTATTGGGACAATTTTTCCACTTCCATTGCATACAGTCAAGACTCCCGACCTCTCCGGGAACCCCCTTTCTAAAGCTTTGTCGAGCAACCGTCGCAAATATGCTAGTGTTGGTCAGCAAAGGTATGTCTCATGGCCGGTACACATTCCAGATTGCTCTCGTGAAGTGTTCTAAAATCTCAATGGTAGTGGATTTAGCCATCTCTAGGAGCTCATCAAGGAAGTCAGCTGTAATGTCATACGCGAGCATCCTCATGGCGCATGTTAGCTTTTGTTCAATGGAAAAGCCGACTCTCCCAGTAACATCTCTTATCTGGATAAATTACGGGTCGTAGTTGCCCACGTCAAGCATTATCCTGTCAAAGACCGAAGGTTGCATTCTATATCACTTTACGAAATATGTTTGGTTCATAACTGCACGGATCTGTGAAGTATAGAGCTTTGAGTCGTTGATCTATAAGCTCTCGATCTTTGACTATATATACTACGACCTTCCGAAGAACCACCAATTGCGATTCCTCAACTTCCACAGTTTGGTTTTACAAGGTAGTGACAAACATCATCATGGATCTTTGATGATTTCTCATGATGGCATCTTCTTGATCTTTCACCATCCATTTTGTCAATCAATTCATTTCAGAAATGGTTCAAGAAAATCAACTAGGAAAATAATATGAGGATGGGGAGTGAAATCCACAATATTCATTTTACCATCCACACTTCTTTCTTTTTTGGGTTGAAATTTTGATAAGGAGACAAAATTTAAGTTACTGAAAAAAGAAACATGGAGTGTGGATCGTAAAATGAGGAGTGTGGATTTCACTCCCTTATGAGGATTTCTAGGATTTGAATACGAGTAGTGTTTGTGAATTTGTGGTGATTAGGGTGACAACGACTCCATATTTATGTACTGATTGAAAAGATATCATTAGATCAAATATGACACATGACAGATAAAATATAAACCGTAATTTGGGCAGCCACTTAGAATTTGACAAGTGGCAACAAAATCACATCCAAATTTGGGATAAAAAATTATATCTATACACGTGGCCAAAATATTTTCTCAATAATTTTATTGTTTGTCATATATGTCGACACAACAAGATAAAAAAATTTATTATGAAATAATTTTTTTAAAATTATTAGACGATAAGAATAATTAAAAAAAAAAATTCTTTTTTTTTTAAATATTATGATAAAATAGAAATGTAAATTTTCACATTATTTAATTAAATTAACATATTTTTAAAAGGGGAAATTACTGATTACACCTTATACTTTGGGTGCGTCGACAGTTTAGTCCCTAACGTTCTAATTTTAACAAGTAACTCCCTATACATTCAAATTTCACACAGTTTGGTCTAAAATGACCATTTTACCCCTCACTTCCTTTTTTGTTTTTTAATTCTTCTCTTTTTTTTTTTTTTTTTTCTTTTTTCTGCTTCTCTTTCACTCACTCTCTCTATCTCTCTCGGCAATAATCTTACATTCTTACCAAGATGCATTCTGACATGCTCATGATACCCATCAACGAGTGTTGTAGAAAGATCGACAGGTCCAGTAGAGGATTCTCCACCGCCTGGTCAACTGGAGCAAAGGCGGTCAACGAACTCGGAGGGTTCTTGAACCCTATGAGCTGCAAATCAAGAAACGAAGCCATCAACTACACAGATCTTATTAACCACCCTTAAAAAAACCCAAAAACTCAAAACATTTCTCCCACAATGAGTTAAAAATCCAATGAACCAGTGATCAAATTACAGCAATATCATAAGCAAACGTCATCAAATCTGCATTACTGCATACTAACAGACAAGATCAAACCAAAACAGAACAGAAAGCCAAACAAGCACATTCAGAATCAGGCGAAAACAATCTAATCAGGCCTAAACAGAAGCAATTGAAGCAGTGAAAAAAAGGGCGTATTGAATTTACCGCAATACGATCACGGGGGTGATTGTACCGACACCTCGAGCCGCACCCATAAATCCTAGTCTTGAGATAGTAACTGCAATCGGCCTCCTCGGGTTGTTCCGGGTACGATTCTCCGGGTCCGAAACCCGATCGTACTTGTACCGTTCGACGAGGCGACCCGCACATCAGATCCACTACCGGAATTCGGGTCGGGGCGGGAGCATGGAAATTCGGGTCGAAGAAGTCCTCGACTCCGAGAATGATCAGGAACTAGTCGGCGTAGATAGGCGAGGCGGCGGTTGTGACCCTGACGCCTTTGAGCGAGAGTCTGCAGCCAGAAGGTAGCGAGGTGACGACGAGGGAGCTGCTGGAGGGGAGCGTCTGGATCTTGGTGCCGGTGGGGAGGGATTTTAGGGTTTGGAGGGGGAGAGCGAGAGGGGCGAAGTGGAATTTTTGGATAGGGAGGGAGGGCTGGCTGGCTCTTATCTAGGGAGGGTAAGAAGAAGGGAAGAAGAGGGAGGGCTGGCGGGAGAAGAGACAGAGTGAGAGAGAAGCAGAAAAAAGAACAAAAAAAAGAAGAATTAAAAAAAAAAAAGGAAGTGAGGGGTAAAGTGGTCATTTTGGACCAAATTGTGTGAAATTTGAATATATAGGGAGTTACTTGTTAAAATTAGAACGTTAGGGACTAAACTGTCGACGCACCCAAAGTATAGGGTGTGACCAGTAATTTCCCCTTTTTAAAATAATATTCATAAACATTATAGTCATCTCGTCTAATGCCCTATTTTTTTAGGGCCCTATGCTTGTTAGGTTAGGTTACTTAATGACCCCTAACGAGTGTAGTTTTGCTTGTCTATTCGCTATATTTTTTCCATAGCATATAGGCTCGCTTTTAAGTGAACGATAAGTTCGAATATAATTGGTCTATTCTATGTATCACTGTGGTTTCATCATGAAGCCTTGTTCTGTCCATTATGAGGCAGTGGGTGGATATGTAATTGCCTTCTTGGCATGAGTTTTATCAATGAAATTACCATTAATTTCAAAAACAAACAAAAAAAAGAATAGTGAAAATAACACTCCCATATAGAGATGAGAATTGGGTGCTATATGAATAGTGCAAAAAAGAGGTGCTAAAATGAGGGTAACACGCATGATTTTTCAAACTTATAAAGCTAATATCTCTTCTGTCAGACGGAGTTTGAATATAATTAGATCATCTTGAAGAATGGAGTTCATCACCTCCAACCAAACTTTAACCCCAGTATTTCACCTCACGCAAACGAGATTAGGATCATCTAAAACGTAAATCATTCGTTTGCAATAACTGATATTCATTACCCGGAGCTAGCTAAACAGTGTAGAAGGACCTTTAGTACGAAATTGGCAAGGGTTGAATTATGATTTCAGGATTGTTTGAGTTCGCTAGAGAAGAAGAACTGAAACTGTGGCTTCCAGTTGATATATAGAGCTTCATCCAAAAAAAAAAAAATTGATATATAGAGCAGTGAGTGAGTTTTAACACACTGAATCAAATTGATTACCTCCCCTGAATTCATGTGCAGTCTACTTGTTGATCGTAAGGGTTAATTTGTAAGCCTAATTGGGCTTCTATGTATTGTTACTATAACACCGAAGAGGAGAAAATATACAGAACAATGAGACTGTAAGCTCAGAACGAAATAATAATAACACAACATTATTATTACTAAAATAAAAAACGTTAAATTACATGATTAATTAAAATTACATAGAAAGAGTAAGCTCTTCAGAGAAACCAACAACTAGCGTATGATAAACATAAGCTAATAGGGGGCTATATTCTAGGCACTTTGATCCTTCACGTAGTAGACAAAAGAAGAATTAAGTGGAAGGAGGAAATAGAACCCTAGGGGAAAAGGGCATTGAAGAAGCATTTAGAGTAACCCCAAAAAGGCAAAAACCCCATAGGGGTGACACACATATGTGAGGCTGCTTCAAGTTAACTAACATAAGCGTAGGTACGTGCATGGATTTAGAAAAACTAGGAATATTGATCACAAACCCACCAAAAGAAAACCGTAGAGGATACATTGACTGAAAGGTGGGATGCCAATCGACTAGACATGAAAAAAAGCCTTAGAAAACTCAGACTGGGTAGCTAGGTGACTTTGGATGACGACCCCGAAAAAACCCATTTAGAGTTGACTCTTCAGATAACCGACACATATTTTGTGAATTAGGAGATTTGGAAGCTGAGGAACGCTAGAAGTGTTTCAGAAGATTTAGAGGGAGAGCTATACTAGACACTAGAGGTCATGGTTGAGAAATATAGAACCATCTCCCCTAGAGATATCATCATTCATATAATCTCCCTAGTAATTGCCGGAATACAGCTCGAACTCCGAGCAATCACACCCTTCCTTGATCCCCCTTTGTCCCTAGGACTGATGGACTTAGCCCTCATACTTCTCCCTTCTGGTTTGCTCTTCTTCAACATATCTTTCATAGCTTCAGCTTGGAACAAAACCGGATAAGCCCTACTATACTTGTTAAACCTAACACATGCACTTATATGTGCATTCAAGGCCTCTTCTTTGTTCCCTCCATTTTTTTCCAGCTCTTCTTTCACTGCCTCAGCACACAACCCACATATCCACTTCCCCAAGTACTTGTTTCGTACTCGGTCTATGTACTCAGGCGTGCACTCTTCGCTCATGCCACAACACTCGCACCTTGCGTCTTCAACCTCTGAAATGGGTTGGAGTGCTTTAAGATCCTCGATAGAGCTCTCCTTGCTGAGTTCGAATGAGATATCAGATATGGTTCTTTTAAGGCTGTCGGATGAGAATGAGAGCCTTGGTGGTTTGGATTTGGAGATGTTTTTGGTGGATGTAGAGTAAGAGGTAGCAATAGCTTCTCCATGAGGCGCCATTGAAAAAAGGTAGCTTGCAGTTAAAACTTTGAAAAAGGTTAATGAGAATTAGCAAGAACTTGGCTAAAGATATAAGTTTGAAGATTGTCTCATGGTAGTAGAAGGATGTGAAGTATAGCCTATTTATAGTGGTTGTTGTTCCCCTTTACTTGAATCTAGAACCCTGAACTTGTGCATGGATCTTGTTAATGCACCTGTCTTATCAATCCAAGTGTTAATAGTCGTGACCGTGCTAGATTTTTCAAGAAAGTATTGAAAGAAATTGTACTGTTTTGCTTTGTTAGGTTTGAAATCAATGCCTAGCCAAAAGTAAAGAAATGTTTTTTTTTCCATTGGCACTCTTTTATGAGGAAGAAGATGGTCTTGGTGAAAAGGTAGCAGCCTCATTTTTCAGTTCAAGGATAGTATGATAGCTGTGGCACATCCCAGACCATTACATACTTTACCTAACATATTATGTATAGATTCATATTGGTCTTAATCCAAACTTATTAAAGCATAAACTATTAATCCCTCTTGGGCGGGTGGCCATAATTTGTATATATGAACAAGTGATTTTGACTTGGTCTATGAGCGAATAATGTGTGATCCCTATTTGAAATGCATGATGTGATAATGAAATCAAGGAGAGGCTCTAGCGAAGACCACTAAAATGAGGACCTTATAAGAATTTTCTAATTAACAGTTGGGAGACTCACTTTTTTTATTACAATACGGAAAATCAATCGATAGATGTTTTTGTATGCATGAGTAGATCACTTCTTAACCATTTTCTTCTAAATTGCTTATCGTTAATGTATCAAACTAGATCAAATAAATGGACAAACCAAATCTGTTTACAAACTTAAACCGTTCATGTTCATAAATGATAAGTCACGATTATGAATGCCTTAACGATTTTCAATTTAGTTGAAAAATTGCATAAATAATATACATGAATATCTAAACATCTACTGGTTGATTACGGAAATGTGATCAAAAAGTGTGTCTCACAAGAAAGTCCTCATAAAGTCCTCAATTTAGTAGTCCTCATTGAAAATTCTCCCAATGAAGTCATCTTTAAAAGAGTTATTTCAAATTAGGTTGGAAAAAAACTGCTTCCAAGTTACTGATAATATGAATCCAGAGATTTGCATCAATGCATAAATATGAAGATTAATTATTTGTCATAATAATGTAGCCTATAAAAATATCGGATTGTATTTGAATATAACTCTATGCACCTTTATTATTTATCTCTAAAATATTAAATGTTGTTTTTCTGAATTTTACATGCATGAATTAGCTAGTGTCTTCTAGCCTTTTCTGATCTGAAAGTGTCTTCTAGCTCAAGAACCATTGTCCTTTGCCAAACTTCAACAATTATTTGTCCCTAACATGCATGCATGCACCAAAAGAAAACAGTTTTATTTGTCCTATAAAAGTCTACAAGTTGCAGATTCACGATCACGGGTGAGCCTACTCAAACCGTACACTCCATGAATGGTCCATAGCTTCAAACACTAGTAGCTGCAAATTTAGACAGAACATGAAGGAAAGGGACTTTGCCTCACATGGTTTCTTTCCTGCAACCACAAATCTCATTTTCACGAGCAGTAAAATCCATCATAACATATATGTGTGGACTGTGGAAGTGAGACCTTGTTGAGGGTTTGTCAAGACAAAAAGTGCCAACTTCTTAATTAATCCAAGGAACAAGTCTTTGTAACTTCACAGCTACTCAAAAAAATAAAGCTGCTTTAAATATGTGGGTTTCATTGCTATATAAATATATATGTATGATAATGACATGAACTTAGATTCTGTACTGCGTCGGCGGTACTAGCCAGTTGGTTATACAGGGGTTGTCCTTCTGCATAATTTAGGGCTCTGATGGTAAACCTGGGATTTGTAGTGCATGCAGAGTAGCGATTAGATCAGTCAGAAACCAAAGAAGTCTGAGCGTAGGCAACCTGAAATATCAAATGACAGTAGGTAAAGAAGTTGAAGACTGATACTACTAAACTGTGAAACTGAGGTTTATGACTTCATATTTATGCTATTAAAACTAAAAAAGTGATGGATATCTGTTCCAAGTAGGGTAGAATGGTAGATATAAAGTACTTCTAAAACCACGGTTGGACCCAGCAGAGAAATGACAAAAGGATTCGATGAAAAAGAGCAATGAGACAGACACAGTCATCATGTGATTGACAATGCAATGACACAAATATAAATATCTTCGATGCAAAGCTATTGCTGCGTTGCAATTCTTCTATTTCTGATTTTCTGCACAAAATTATTAGATACCCATGTTTAGCCCAATTTGAACCAAAGAAAAAGAGACCCAATTAATGTCCAATTGCCCAACCCAAAGCAACCTAAGGGGAGAAAGCCCAAAGTGGCAACAAAGGAGGGGTAATTTATGGTGTCTCTCAAAGAGGGATTCGGCTCCTCTAAAGTGAGGAGAGTGTGAATTTACTTCAATTTCATAAAATCTAGATGCTCCATATAATCTAAAGGCTCTAATAGGTGACACATCACTCTATCACAAATTTTTGGGATTTTAGTCTAAACAATGTTAACTTGCCGTTAACTCCAAAAAAATATTGACGTGATCTTCCTATGTATCACTAGTGCGTTTGCTATTTCTCTATGCTTCTATGGAAACAAACTCGTCAATAGTTGAAGAAAAAAATCTCTGAAAAATCATTGATGTGCAAATATTATAGAATTGTAATGATAAATTTGATCAAGGTATAGTTTGATAACTTTGAATTCTCTCATTCATATTACAATTTAAGAAGAATACTAAATCGATCTTGGTTAATGGTTTTTGGCTTTTTTCTTTATCTAAAATATCCAGAATTTCTAAAGGCTGTTTTTCATTGAATCCAATTGTACAGAAAAGTGAAATTCATAAGCAAAATTGGTTGTTCGCGACCTTTGGTGCTTTCGTTCAAATTCGCTATTTGGTATTACACCAATCAGAACCAGGTATTACACCAATCTGATTTGGTATTGGTTGAAACACTTTTGTTTGTTTCAAGTTATTGATGGCATTGTGAATTGGCAAACTGAGAAATCATATTTTGTGCTGCTAAACTATATATGAGATATAAGAGTACATGAATAGTTTTAGGGTTTATGGGTCTAGGGATGGATATAAAAAATACCAGTTTTACATACCGGCTTTATTTTTCTTACGTTTTTTTGACTTTGTCAAGGGGAACTCAAAGGCTTCCTAGGTCCAAGATAAACCTCTTCGGCGCATGTGAAATGCTCCAAGATATATCAACTTGTGTTATATATCATTATATCCAAGTAACAGAAGCAACTGAAGGCATAGTTGTGAGCCCTATTTGTTCACGCGACCATAAGGATGGAAAGTACATGAGTTATCAACTATGGACGAGTTTCCATGGAAGAAAGTCTAAATGCAGCAGTGATACACAGGAGAAAGATCACGTCAAATCTTTTTTTTTTTTTTGGAGTTAACGGCAAGTTAACATTGTTTAGACTAAAATCCCAAAAATTTGTGGTGGAGTGATGTGTCATCTATTAGAGCCTTTAGATTATATGGAGCATCTAGATTTTATGAAATTGAAGTAAATTCACACCATCCTCACTTTAGAGGAGCCGGATCCCTCAAAGAGAGTCGATAAAAGATGAAAAGAAAGAAGAAGATCTCCCGACTGTTAATATATACGATGAGGGGTGTTTAATTTCTTTGTCCCTTATAGTGACAAGGGCCGGGAATTTCATTATCACTTAATTATCATTAGATTTGAATCCAAACAGGGTTTGAACTTTGAAGGGTAAAAGCATGGATCAAATGCTTGATTTGACTGTCTCAAGTAAAAAGCATAACTCCCTAGGAGAATTAACCTTGGTGTTCAAGATATCCTCAAAATATTTCCACAACTTTTCAAGCACCCTTCCGCCATATGTTTCCAGAAGTTAACTTCACGGTAGACACTTTTGCTCCGATGGGTCACAAAATATTTATCTTCCTCTTCAGTTTGGTTGGTGTATGAGTTATACCCATGAATGTTTCGCCTGCTTTCAGTTTCGATTTATGTAGTACTATTTGTAATAATTAAGGAGTACATTTACTGTGTAGTTTCTCCCTAATGAATGTTCTGTCTTTGTTTGTATCTTTTCTTATCAAAAACCATATTTATACATTAATTACAATATTGTCATAATCATGAAGACCATCAATGCACGACATTACTAGTGATTAGAGCAAGAAGCAAATGTGTAATTATATTTTTTTGGCTTCTTGGAGAAGTTAGCTAGGTGGCAATATTGTTTGATTTGGCTCCAAGCCTCCAACTAATTTGAATACAACTGAAAGTTTCAAAAGTCACGTAGGCTGATCTAGAAGTACTCAAGTACACCGTTTTGATTGGCAGGGTTGATGATGAAATGATCATTAGCCTTTGAGTCTGCTCATATTCATCTTATATATACAGCTAAATTTTCTTAACCTAAATTTAATGTAAACCATAAAGTAATTATATCAGTGACAACTTATATGGGTTCATATCATATTAAATAGATTACTCATTACTCAACAGTCTCAACTAGACACTGATACCACATTTATTAGCTTTCAACTCTTGAAAAAAAATATGATACTATTTTGACTCAAGGCAGCACCCAATTTACCCCATGTGCATGAAACAAAGTTTCACCATTGTCTTTAAAATTTCATCCTACTCGATCTTAAAACTTTTAGATTTCAAGCTTAAACATTGAAAAAGTATGTTAAACAGCGATAAGCGTGACCCGTGGCCTACCATTGTACTGATATTGTCCAAACTTAACTACCTGTTAGGTGTTGGGTTTTAATCACAAAAGGCCTTGGTACAATTGGGTGAGATCCACCCACTTATAAGTTATATTTTATTTGTCACTTTTCCAATGTGGGATCTTTCCTCTCCAACACTCCCCCTCACGTGCAACCTAGCTCTAGGTATGCACGTGGAATTAATTGACAAACCCAATTCCACATTGGAAATCGGGTCACAGGTCCCACATTAGAGACTTGACCAATCACATAACAATCCAAGGCCCACATCAGACACTTGGCAATAATCCAATCGGAAACTTCCGATGACCAATTTAATGAACCCAAACTAGGTCCATGATTGGAGAGGAGATTGGTGAATCAATTAATGAATGAACCCATATCTGGGTCCATGATGGCGACGTATTGAAGAGCGACCCGCTCTGATACCATGTTAAATAGTGACAAGCGTGGCCCGTGGCCCACCATTGTACCGATATTGTCCCAACTTAACTACCTGTTAGGTGTTGGGTTTTAATCACAAAAGGCCTCGGTACAATTGGGTGAGATCCACCCACTTATAAGTTATATTTTATTTGTCACTTTTCCAATGTGAGATCTTTCCTCTCCAACAAAGTAGTATTCTTATCATTCCAAATCAATGGAGCGGATAGTTTCAAATAGTTTTGAAACTATCTGCTACATGCAATATGATTAAATAATAAAAAATCAGCAAAAAGAGTGAAAAAAATCATTGTGCCACATGAGATAGACACATGTAGTTCAAATGATTAAGTGTTAAGAAAAGTATAGTTGCCAAAATATTTTAGATGGTAAAATGCATGCGAAATCAGAGTTCAATAAGATGTTTTGTAATTACCTATTTGGCTATATCTCATGTGCATTAGGAATCGATCATTTCCAACTTTTTTCTTCGTCTTTGCTTTGCAAATTCAATTACATCTTTTGTTCAGTTAACAAAGCCTTTTAACTTCTAGCTTTTAGATGAAAATGAAATACCGCCTACACAATTGTACACGTTTAGGCATATGATAATTGTGTATGCCCCAAACTAAAGTAACACTGAAAAGCTATGCACTCACATGTGATTGTAGTGCCTATTGAAAATACAAAAACCCTTCCTCTCTTCTTCCACATACCTCCGTCTCCCCCTTTATATACCCCATCCCTCCTCTTCTTTAGAACTCGTACTCAACAACTCTCTCTAATCTTCTCCTTCTCTCCTTCTCCCTCTCTCCCTCTAGAGGAAAGGAAGAAAGAAAGAAAAAACCAAAAGCCTCATCAACTTGAAAATGGAACAAAATAATCTACCCGTTATAGCCAAGAAACTATGGAGCATAGTACGTGTGGCTTTCTTCATGCTAAGAAAAGGCATCTCAAAGCGAAAGCTCCTGCTAGACCTCAACATGATGATGAAGCGCGGCAAGCTCGCCAGCAAAGCCCTGAGCAACCTCATGTTCCACCACCACCACGACGGCTCCTCCTCCGCTTCTTCAGCCTCCGCCGCCGCCCAGCGCGAGTATGAGTTCA
Source organism: Rosa lucieae (assembly GCA_024704745.1). NCBI lineage: Eukaryota > Viridiplantae > Streptophyta > Magnoliopsida > Rosales > Rosaceae > Rosa > Rosa lucieae. The sequence continues at coordinate 55,159,761 of CM045493.1, forward strand.
GCTGCAGCAACACCCCCAACTACCGCTTCCATCTCATGAGTGGCAAGCGCCGCGGTCACCACAGCAACCACAGCCACTTCTTTGCGTGCGCTCACGCGCCTGCCACTCAAGAAGATGATGTGGCGGCGGTCAATGCCGTTAAGGCTGTGCTGGAGATTCTGAATAATCATGAGGTGGTGACAGCGGTGGAGGCGTCTCCGATGTCGACTCCATTTCAGACGCCTTCACTTCCAGGGTTCGGGCGGAGCCCAATGGTCCGCCAGCTGAGGATAACGGACTCACCGTTTCCGTTGAGGGAGGCCGACGAGGACAGCCACGTGGACAAAGCGGCGGAGGAGTTTATTGAGAGGTTTTACAAGAATTTGAGACAGCAGAAGTAAAATGTATGAGTGAGAGAGATTGAGTTTGGAGTATTACCATGATGCTTAATTTAGCTATTTGAGTCTTATTGTTGTTGGGAGTGTTGATAATTACAATAAAAGAGAGAATTAGCTAGCTTGTATCAACCTGAAGTTCCTGAACTACTTTTTGTTCTTAATATCGAGTCTTTATTTGATTTTTAAGCTTTTAGGATTAGCCTAGACGCTTTTCTTCTTCAATCAATCTAGCTAGCTAGTAATCGGGTTTTCTGAAAGCAAAGATATTCTGAACTCCAATATCAAGGAATTAGAAAGTTAAAAATTAAATGAAAAAGAGGTATATACAATAGATTCACCACAAGGTACCCCAGTTCGTACAGCAAAGATTGCAGGAACCTCTGGAGAAAGTCTTGATTTTTAATTAGTTTTCATTCTTTGTGTTTCACATATAATTTGAAACGAAAACATGCTTGCATGTATATAATAGTGAATATCCCAATTAGATCCATAAAACGTGCATAAACCCATACAGTCTGTACGTATTTTATTTCTTTTATTTGGGATCCAAGTACAGTCTGTACTTGATCTGCTAGCTATATATATAGGGTTTGTGGTTAATTCATTGCTAATCCTAAAAAGTTATATGGTTCTTATTTCTAAATTGGGATTGCTTGGCATGACTTACCATTGTTATTATTATTTCTATCATGCATTTGTAATTTCAATTAGTTGCAAAGTCTGACCTGCTAATCATTTGAATCTTACTTTATAAGTGATGCATGCTCCAACTCACAAGGATCAAGAATTATATATATATAATATATATATATGTTAATTCTAATTTTCTACCAAAATAATTGAAGGGTTAATTTGGACTTTTATCTTATGAAGGGTTTAGACTTTGGAACATTATACTGCCTGTATTTATGTAATTGAAAAGCTGAAATGGCTTTTACAGCCCTCTTAGTCCCACTTCCACCACTAACAGGTCCTGATGTGCTTCCACTATGTTAAAGTGAACCGATATAGTAGAGCTAGCTGGCCCCTTAAAATATAATCACCTTTTTTATGTATATACTTTTGCTTTCTCCCTTTTTCCTTTGTTTTTACATCAAATTTTATAGGAAACCCAGCTACTTTAGGTTGGTAACTGGCTCCTTTTGAAGATTTGTAACATCTTTCACACCCAAATACAAATAAAAAGAAATGCAGCACTATTACTCTAATTAGGGTTTCGTAAAGGGCTTTCTTCACTGAACATCTAGGACCTGCTACGAGGCCGATGATCATGACCACAACAATTTTAAACGACAGGAAAAGTTCAAACCATGGTTGAAATAAAACGAATCATCAAATGTGCTGGACTATTATGTAGATGCATGAAACAGTGATTACTTTACTGACCCAGCAATTATAAAATTAATCAAAAGTTTCTTTTTAGGAAGCAAAAAAGCAGTACAAAAGTTGGTCAAGTTAAAGAGGAAAACTTGTACATATCAACTTCAGTTGAATTTAAATTCAAAACAGAATTCACGTTGGATCTATTAGTTTGACAGACACGGATTAGGTATATATAGGACAGATCAGATATTAATTAATAAACTGTAGTTTCAATGCTTATTAGCATTTTCGATGAATTTTCTCGTCATGTACAGCATGTTTATTTATTTAGAATCTCTCAATTTTTTTAAGGAATTTATTTATTTTTACATAACATATAATTAATTACCTGTTAATTAATTATACATAAATGAAATCATTAATAGCCATATATACATACAAACAATTGAAATACTATCCCATTTTGGAAGATCTAAAAAGTTAATTGGAGTAATAGTTGTTGCCCTTAGTTATTCATGTCTTCATCTATCTCATGAAAGTTCCAGTAAACTTAAGCGGTATGATATGAAGCTTTATAGGTCAGAAAATAAATAATGAACCTGCATAAGAAATATCCCCATGCCAACAAGAGAGAGTCCTGCCATGCTCTATCCAATAGCGATGGGAATGCATCATTGGAGATCCAATATCAGAGAGCCAAAGTGACCACTCCAAACCAAAACTTTGCCTCGACAAAAAGCAAATGCTAGCTAATTAGTATAATCAATCTGTGGTAAGCTCCAAAATTAACGTTCAAGTCGATCCCAATTTCCCAATGGAAGATATGAAAGTGAGATGCACAGATATATTGTTATTTCTTGCGGGGAAAGATTTTTTGCCTACAAACTGTTACTTGCAAGACGTGGCTTAATTTAACTTTTAAAATAATTTGTTTTGCCTACAAACTGTTACTTGCAAGACGTCGCTTTAACTTTTAAAATAATTTGCATTTTATAATGCAAAGTCTCATCAATCTAAACTCCCATGGAGCCAAAAGTTTTAGGTAATATGTTAGGTGAATCTTGAAAAGAAGAAATCAAGGCAAATTGCTAGACAGATGTCATTTTTAGAACTTATCTTTGGTCAAGATTAACATGCTTCACGTTTAATCACAATCGCTGATTTGCATGAATTATTTAGTGTAAACAACAACGATTAATATTTAACTAACGACTAATTAATTAAACACTTGCTTGGCAGTTGGCACGCAGACTTAGCTATTAAGAGAGTATTTTATTCTTTTCTTAGGACATTAGAAGAGACGGTTTCTCAGCAGTGAAAGGATGTTCCCCACTACTCTACTTGTTGCATAGTTTGCTTTTCATCTTATTTTTAATTTTTATCAGGAAATAAGATCTGCATGGTATGTTAAATATACCAGAAAAATATTTATAGTGTTGATATTATGCTCATGCTTACAATAATATTCTTTTTTGTGTTTAGGCATTATTTAATATTCAGGACTAACATGTTGTATTATGTATTTCGTGATTTGTAGCCATTTTCATTATACCATCTATTCTTTCACAATTTATGCAACAAATATTGTTCCAAAAGTATAACACTTTCGAACGTACATTTTGGTCGATGATTAATTGTTGACAAGACATACATTTTAGGAACCCGATCTTTTTGAAATTAACCACAACTATGAATTTTGCATGTATGGATGTAGATAAGGTCGGAGGAGTTGGAGACTCGTATTTTAGACCGTAATGAACTCTTACAACGTTTAGGCAGAAAGCAACACATGGATCATATCCAAAAAATTATATCCCAAATTTTATTCTCTTCATGTCAATTGTGAATCCTGATCGATCGAACTCTTTTTTGACAACAAAAATCAACCAATTTCCATTTTATTTTAGTGTAGTAGCATGGGATGAAGTTGTAATTATACAAGGCATCAAGATATAAATGATGGATGAGTCTAAATTTGATGGATGAATGATAGGATGGATAATTAATTTGATCCAGAACTATCCAATGAAGATTGTAATCATATGTTATGTAAATAAACAAATTCGTTGAAGAAAAATGGGAGATTCAAGGGAAATTATTACATGGTCCCGGACCATAGTACACGTGGTGGTCCGGGATGATATTATTGGCCCATGTGACTTGTAGTTAGCTTCTAATTTAATTTTTCTTTTCTTTTTTAACCCCCTCTGCATGGTCCCCACCAGATTTGAGTGATATTATTGGTTGGGACCACCACATGGCAGTGCCACGTGGTACTCCGGGACTATCTAATAATTCCCCGAGATTCAAATTCTCTTTCTTTAGGATAATCACCAAATGGGAGAATACCACTAGATTACAAATTAGTTGATTTGCTCTCGTTGTTTAGGATAATTATGCACGCAAAAAAATTTATCTCTTAATTAATGGCATAACCAGCTGTTAAGGAGAATTGGTTAATGTATCCATATATAATGACAGGAGAGGAATGTCTGTAGATATGTTGGAAGTCTACATTTTGAACTAAATTGATGTTTTAAGTAATATATTAATTGCCAAACCCCTAATTTTAAGGCGCTTATGCTGCAGGTAGATATTCTTTCATTTAGCTGTAGATTTGCGAGTTCAATTATTGAATTTCTTTATTTTTTTTTATGTACCTGATTTAGACATGCTTTTCATCTCTATTTTTGTTTGACATTTTTACATTGATTTTGTACTTCGAAAGTAGTTGACCTGTCTGAATCAGGCCCTTTTCTAATTTGGCAGTGTCTGCGAATTAAAGAGAAATCTTTCACAAAGTAATCTCAAGATATTTTTTGTAGTTTTTATAATAATCTAATTAAAGCAACATTTATAGTTTCATTCTCACAGTATCTGTTCATTAATTCACCCACTTATGGTTAACAAACTTTAATCTTACAAGTGCACGTCGAACAAACTTTAATCTTACAAGTGCACGTCGGTGCTCTGAATTCTCCCCCTATTTTCATAATTCAATATACTATATCAAATAGACGGTTTTGCTAACAATTGAGAGATATATAAGGATGATGAAATTGATATCTATTTTATTTGATACACATCAATCACTAAAGGATATTCAATTGAATTGATTATTTTGTCATAATAATTTTTAAATGAGAATTTGAAAATTTAATGAAGTTTTGTTGTCTTAGAGAGAGAATTTAAGAAGGCCTGCTTACCTAAAGGCCAGTTTTTAAGGGACTGTGAGTGACAAGTGAATCTGACAGCTGAAAATAAATGCACAGTTTTAAATTGTTATAATTTCTGCTTTTATATTTAATACATGTAGTTGAGATGCATTTGTCCTTCACAGTCTTATAAGACTGTCCCTTAGGTGAGCAAGACTGATGGTTTCTTTCCTTTGATATTGATAAAAGCTCACAAAAGCAACCTACTGATGGGGGAGGATTCAGTGCACCGACACAAATGGATGGTTAGATTATATTAAATATACTCTTAATTTATTAATAAAAATATTAATTATAAATATCAAGAGGGTTGAGATAATCTTATAAGTGTTGGGTCATTTACATCGTCGGCGCATAGAATAATTTCCACCTATGATATACCTTGCTACAATTAATTAAACTTTCATCTTCAATTGTAAGTGGGAATAGGGTTATGGCACTCCCAATATAGTGGTCAAAAGAGCCTCTTTATTTATAATTAAGTAGTGTATATACCATGGTCTTGGGACGTACAAAACAACGTGCCTTGTTCAAGATATTAATGGTGCCCAAATTCAAAACCTTCAGCTGGGAAGTGGGGAAGGCTTGCTTTAATTCTTTACTGCTTACACATGACAGAGCATTGCTAGCTTACAGGTTGGGAAAGTGGAGTAAACGTCCTACAATATAAAGTTCATACCTTCAAACTAAGAGCAACTCCAACAGATTCCCTATATTTTGATTTTTCTCTACTTTAGAGAAAAATAAGCCTCTTTTGCTCCAACAGATTCCCTATAACTATCTCTATTTTAGGGAAAGTGAGGAGAGAGAAAACCAAATTCCATATATTTACAGCAAACTCCAAAATTTAAGGAAGAATTATGGAGATTTTAGAGATTGCTGCAAAATAAGGAATCTGTTGGAGTTAGAGAAGAAAAAATAGCTAAAGCTTTGACTTTTGCTTCCCTATAATACAAAAATTATAGGGAAGCTGTTGGAGTTGCTCTAAGTACGTACATTTCTTTATCGCTCAGCTTTTCCCCATTACCCACTAACAAAATAATAATACAAAGTACACTTTTTCAAATCCTAATTAATTACATTTTCAGAAATCCAAATGCATTCGAATTATTGGAGGTTAGCTGCATTACAGAATTACACACACAAATTATATATATATATATATATATATGTATAATAGATGTTTTTATATGTATATTTGTGGATGAAAATTGTACTTTAAAAGCTTGTGCTAATCTAACTTGGAAATTAAAAGCAATTAAAATAGTACTAGTAGATCTATGAACAGATATTGATTGGTTTGGCACTGTCTTTTGTGATCACTATTTTTGTTTGGGAAGAAGGAAAAACGAGTGGATAGGATTAGGGTTTCTACTTTGTAGTCTTTAATTTGTAATTTATGAGTAAGATAGGTACATGCGACCTACGCACGTATAAATATAGAGATGATACATGGTTACTAGATTTAGTGTCAGATTTTAGCAAAAAATTGCATTGAAGTTCAAAACTCGCTGATATATGGCTGTATTACTAACGACGTCGTATTATTACTGTTGGCAAGCAGAGTCAAGCATTTATGCAATTCTTCCTAGCTAGTGGTGATTAATGAAAATACTGTTTATATGAATTTGTGTTACTGGAAAAAATATATATTGAGTGATGGTTGAACATAAATTGACTGAGAACACATCTTAGATAATGAAATATGCTGGCAAACTTCTTTTTAATTAATCATCTTCTTTTAACATTGTTATTCTTCTGATTTTGTGCTATGCTATTATGATTGGATCGGAATTGCCTTCCACAAATAACAAGAGAAAGACTACTGGCAAAAAAAAAAAAAAAAACAATTTAGCTTAATCATCTGAAGTCGTCATGCATCGGATCAACAAATTGATTTGAAGATTGTTTAGTCGCTTAACAATTAGATCTAAAAACAAACGTGAGTATTTGTGAAGAAAGAAGCTTGGAAAATTTTTGCTGATACTCCTCTTAAATAATAATACGCAATAGACACATAGATTTTACGAAACCATTGTATATGCATAGAGAACCTAATTAGTTTGTCTGCATGACTAGGTGAAATGTGTTGCAACTTTTATATGCAATTAGCTAGTGCACAAAACATATAATGCAATTAGATTCTAAATGTTTGTAGCAAAAAAATTAGATTCTAAATGTTACAAAAAACAAACTTCGAAAACGACCTCAACAAAGAGTTGGTGGCCGGATGGCAACGAAGTGCCTAATTATTGTACCTTCGCTCTAATTAGTGCCCCAACAATGATCTCTCTCTCTCTCTCTCACACACATCTAACTAGATTACGGCAAGAACATATATACTTTTATAATCTTTTGGCCATATATAGGACCTTTTTATATTTGGATGTTCTATGATTGAATGCATGTCATACATTACTCTATCTTAAACCATTTGTTAGGGGGACACATGTCACTCGATGCAACTAATTTAGAAATAATCAAACTAAGAAAAGTACCCTCACCTCCTCGAGTCATATCCATTCACAGTGTTACTAGCTATAGCTTTCTCAAACCCAGAAAGCATGAAAGATCAATTTACAGTCCAATTTATTATTTATATATCACCTCTAGCTCTAGCTAGGTTAGAAAGAAAGTGGCGAAGTATATTTGAATCTTAAATCTTCACAATTGGCACTTTGGCAGGCCTTAGTGAAAAGCAGTTCTAATTACCTTGACGCTTAAAATCTGGCAGCTAAACAAGGGCATGCACATAGCCTTACCAATTAATTAGACTTGCCAAATTAATTATTGGTATGGAAACTTAAAGCAACTGGCAAAGTTAAATCCATATTGGCTTTACCTTTTGGTTCAAAATTATTGTTCATATTGTTTTTTAAAGGGACTTTAGAGTTCATGCTGTAGCTTTCTGGCCACTTAGAATGAGTTGTTTGTTTACACATGCACCTAAACCAAAGTTTGTGGACGTGTAGGATCATAATTATAGTAGTGCATGCTCATCCACTGAATAAAAGACGAGAATTCGATGGGCATATTGTGCAGAAAACAGGTTAGGCTGTTGGATTTTAGGTGGTACTTCTCAATTTCCTCCGACCCCAAAAACCAAGCTCCATTACTCTCAAGACATCCCAACACTTTGTTATTTCGAGTTTGAATTTCCCTCTTCTAATATCGTTAACTGGATAAAAGATAAATGAAGACATCTGCCATGTAAAACTTGATATAGGTAAGTTCATGAGCAATGTCATATGTAAAATCCAAGACTCATTGTTGTATGACTGTTTCTTATTTTTTATTTGTATATGTATAAAACAAAGATGTATAGATAATCAAAGGATAAAGAATGTAACTACAGAATCTTAGTTCCTGCAAACTAGATTTAGAGGCCTTTGAACCATATTTTCTAATTGTTAAATTGATCCTTTGGGTGTCTTCCTTACTAAGAGACTAGAAAGCGGGGTGTTAGCTAGCTTGTGGGATTATATAACTAGTTCTATCTGTCCATCTTATCTGTTTTGGATCAAAACTTTATGATAAGCCTTCCTTTTTACGTACTATCCAAAATGTACGTCGTCCTTTAAAGAAGTTCTTAGCAAATGGGAAGCATGATCCTGAGCATTAAGAATATAATTGCGGATACGGGTATGTCTAATCTCGATCAATCAAGAATATAATATTTACCTATTGGATAATTTGTGTATCAATTCTATCACATGATGAGAGGTGTGTTTAGGAAAGAGATTACTCAGGCAGGGAAAAAGACATCAGATCATTGCGAAGCTGGTAATAAAATATGAAGTCCATAGAAGTCCATATATAAAAGAGGGAACTTGTTCCTGACATGTATTGCCTATTGGGTAAGAGCTATTTAGCAAGTCCTGAAACAAAGCATCTAATCAACCATATCATGCATGATTGCATTCTCATGCACTGGAGTTTCAGAATTGAAGTCAAGTTCTCTGGGAATCTTAGGCCTTCTCCAATCCGTTGGGCTAAAGGGGTAAAGGGCTTTATTTTAGCCTTTTTGGTCTCCAACCCAAACAAGTGAGGGCCAAAGGGGTAAAATTTAGGGCCAAAAGGCCAAACAAAGGGGCAAATATAGCCCTTAGGATAGCACTTTAGCCCTTAGGGCCAAATGGATAAGAAATGGGAGGCCCACCCGTGTAGTGCTGTGTGACATATGCATGACGTCAGCAAATGCTGGTTTTTTTTTTTTTTTGACCGTTGGCGATATAGCCAGCCGTTGGTTTGAAAAAAATAAATTTTTTTTTGACCGTTGGCTATGTAGCCGTTGGTTGGAAACAATTTTTTTTTTTTAACTTTTACACTATAAATACATATGACTTCAACATTCTTTTTCACATCTTCCTTCTACTTCCTCATATATATCTCTCTATTCTAAATCTTTTATTTTCTCCCTATTCTTAATCTCTCATTTATTTTACTTTTATCGAAAATGGCTAGTTCGTCGAAAAGAAGTGTGAATTGAGTGCTTCATCTTCAGCATAACTCACACAATCATATAAGTGTCTCTACTCACCTTCATCAGATTCATACCTTTTTGCTTTTTTGTTTAAACCCTTTGACAATGAGTTCTAATTGGTTCAATAAGTGGCAAGAAAGGTTACGCGCAGAAGAGGAAGAGGATGAAGAAGACGATGAAGAAGATGAAGAGATGGAAATGCATGCAACACAAGTTATGACGACGGCAGCTACTTGGTTGGCAAATAACCAACTTCGTCCACAACCGCAATGGGGTGGGTCGGTTCCCGGGCGTAAATACATCCCTCGATTTCACTCCCGTGCGAATGATGATCTTATGCAAAAGTACTTTGTAGAAAATCCGGTGTACCCACCAGAAATATTCAGACGCCGCTACCGAATGAGGCGTGAAGTTTTCCTTCGCCTACTAGACGATGTCCAGTCAGCTAACCCCTACTTCAGGCAAAAACGTGACAACAAAGGGCAACTCAGCTTTTCACCTCATGTGAAATTGACTTGTGCACTCCGAATGATGACTTACGGACAAGTGGCCGACTCTCTTGATGAAAACTTCATGATGGCTGAATCTACTGCTATAGAAAACTTTGGTGAATTTTGTCGTACGATCGTCATCATCTACCAGCAACGATATCTTCGAGCACCAAACAGAGAGGATCTGGAACGGCTCTTACATCGAGCCGAACGACGAGGCTTTCCTGGAATGATAGGTTCGCTCGACTGCATGCATTGGCAATGGAAGAACTGTCCAACTGGATGGCAAGGAAGCTTTAGTGGAAAATCAAGAAAACCAACCATCGTTCTCGAAGCCGTGACGGATTTTGATACATGGATCTGGCATGCCTTTTTTGGAATTCCTGGTACCCAAAATGACATTACAGTCCTCGGGCGTTCACCACTGTTTGATGCGCTCACTGAAGGTCAGTCACCACAATTAGACTACCACATCAATAATCATCGTTATAGCATGGGTTACTATCTCGCTGATGGCATCTACCCTAAGTGGGTAACGCTTGTCCAAGCAATCAGACGCCCTCAAAATGAAGCAGAAGCATATTTCACCACCAAACAAGAGGCCTTCCGCAAAGACGTTGAAAGAGCATTTGGTGTTCTCCAGGTAAGATGGGCAATCATTAGACAACCTGCAAGAGGGTGGAGTTTGGAAAATTTGTCCAATATCATGTTGGCATGCATTATCCTTCATAATATGATTGTTGAGGATGAACATGCCGATTACTACAATGGCGAGTCTGATGATGACGAACATGATCCAAATAGGTCCAGAAGGGCTCGAGCTCGCATCTTAGACGAAGCGAGAGAAAATTTGGAAAGGGATCCAAGATTTGGAAGAATCATCATGTCGGAATATATGTCTCGATACAGAATGATACGTTCTCCTGTTGGCAACCGACATTTACAAGATGATCTTGTCCAACACCTCTGGAGTCTGCGAGGTCAAGCACCATGAATTTGATATTTGCTATGTGATTGAGTTTTCAAAGCTTTCAATTTCTGATTTTAATAATTGTCAGGGTTGTCACTGACAAGTGTTTGCATTTTCTTACTTTATTGTGTAACTTTTAAATGCTTATGTCATGAATAAAATAAATATTAAAAATTCTATTCCAGTTTTATTTCATTTCAAAATTAGCTAAAGATATTTTTAATTATCTTTAAAAAAAAAATACAACCGAAAAAATATTTTTTATTATATAATTTATTTCAATTACTATAAGTCAATTGACTTTAAAAAATAAGCACATATATATATATATATATATATATAACCAATTCAAAATGTTAAAATATATTTTAGGGCTATAATTTAGCCTTGCCGGGTTAGAGACGGTTGATGTCAGATCAATGAATAGTACAGAATTTAGGGCTAAAATTTTGCCCCAGGGCCATTTTTAGCCCTTTGGGTTGGAGATGGCCTTAGAGAAGAAGAACAGTGCCATAAATTTCTCAATCTTAAGTTCTAATGAAAATTGTTTGAACAAATTTTTTTTTTTTTGGGATAAAATGTGTGAGTAATCAGACGCCACACAAATTTAAAGTATTTCACTAGCTAGTGTGTAAATCCTAAACCAAATCTTATTATATAACGTAGGCCTGGGCTCAGTGCGGTTCGGGCCTGAAACCGCAACCACACCGGATAATGCGGTAAGCCCAAAATCCAAACTGCAACCGATTTATAATTGTTTCAACCGGATTTCCGGTTTCACCGTTTTATCGGTGCGGGCCGGTGCGGTGTCGGTCTGCACCGAATTGTAAACACAAGATGTGGTGAAATTTGGAGCAAGCAAGCTACACTGCTGTAGCAGGTCCAAACAACAGCAGCCCTACCATCTACTTCACCATTTCAGCTTTCATTCCTCCGAGTCACTAACAGCAGCCCCTCCATCTAGCCACAAAAGTCCCAAAACAGATTAAGATATTTTAGTGATCATATTCAAAAGCTTAAAGCCTAAAGCTTTACAAACAGATTCAAAACAGTCCACATAACACAGATTCAAAGTCCCATAGTTTCAATTTCCAGAAAATAGTCAAACACTCGGTACCCATTTTGCAAAATACCAATCAAAACCAAAATCAACAAAACCCGCCAGCAAACCAAGCAGTTATAAACGTCTTGATTCAATTACCCTTGTGAAAAAATGTAGAACAACAACTATATACTGATATGCCAGTGATAGGAGCATTTTAATGCGACGTTTTAATTGTATTTCCCTACATTTTTCTGCGCCATTTCCTTTAAAAATCCCTGTTTTGGAAAGTTTCCATTCTTTGATTGGGAAAGTTCCTTATTGTAGAAAGTTTCCATTTTTGTAGTTTTCATTTCTCATTTCTGGCAAGTTGCCATTTTCAGTTTAGGAAAGTTTCTATTTTTCATTTTTAGTAAGTTTCTAATTTCATTTTTAGAAAGTTTCTATTTTGAGTATAGTTTCTATTTTCAGGACCTCCGAGCTAAAAAGTGGAAATGAACGCATAAATGGAAAGAGGAGCTTGCGAACATCAAGACGAACGAATATGAGAGAAAACGGCCCACACATTTGAGCAGAAATGAAGAAACAAGCTTTCCTAGTCCAATTAGGAAACCCTGCGAAAGGGAGGAAGGCTTCCCTAGCAAGTTTCCAACGCAACCATGAAAAAGAAATGGAAAAATAATGTGTTTTGCGTTGGAAGATGAGAAGGCTTGAAGAAGAAGCAACGAGGCCCAAGAACTCTTTGGATTTTCGGCAAAATGGATCAAGGCCCATCAAAGCCCATGACATTAGGGTTTGTGACGCATAACCCTAACCCTAGGGTTGCATTGCCGTGAAAACCAAAGGAAGGAGAGAAGAAAGTTGCGTGAAAATCAAGAGGAAATAAAAGATTACACAAGAGATTTTCTAGGGCGAAGTTTATGGAAAGAATGCATTCCTAGAAACCCTAAGATGTCTTGGCCGAAAATACAAGAAGAAAATCAGAAAATACACAAGGAATTTCGGCAAAAATATATTAGGGTATCTTCTTGGAGTTTCATGATTGGTTGGATGACATACTAGGGCTTATTTGGCAAATTCTCATTGGTGGAAGGCATGTGGAATTATTAATTTAATTCCTTGGAAAATAAATCAGAAATTCACGGCTTGGAGACCAAGCATTGCCGTTCCCTATATATAGAAGCACCCTAGACGTATCATCTCACCACCCCATAATTCAGAAAATTCTCTCTACGCGAAAGCTCTCTCCATCCTCTAGTGCATTCAACGTTTCAAGCAAGGGAGAAGAAGAAGAAGAAGGAGCCGTGAGCATCATCATCCATCCTCCACCTTGAAGCTTGCTTTCGAGATTCAAGATTCCAAACGTTTCATCCTTCATCCCCATCTCCATCTCACGGTGTAATTCAACATCTTTCTTTGTAATCTTGCTTTATTTCGTGAGAATTGTTTCTAGTTGACATGTATGTTTGAACAAGGTTTATAATCTGAAATTTTATGATTGAATAAAGGATTTTCGATTTCTATGTTGTGATTCCATAGTTGCTTATGTGTGATTGTTCGATTGAATTTGCTTTATAGATAACTTTTGTATTTTAATCTTATGTGGTTGCAAACACTTAGGGTTTTGATATAATTGGTGCTAGGTTTAAGAACATGAAATTGACTTTTCGTTTTGTGTAAACTTGAATCAAAGTAGTAAAGGTTTTGGACAAAAATCGAATTCAATTGAAGAAGATTGCAATTAGGTGAACTTATTCATACTAAGTTGTACACTTGAGTTGATAGCCTTTCCTTGAACTTCTTGCGTTGAACATGTATGATTGACTAGCTTTCTAGGGTTTGATTACATGTTGATAGAATTAATCTATGTGCTTTCATTTAGATTAATTAGCGTTGAAAAGTAAAATATGGGAAATCGTTTGCTTTCAAATGTTTCACATGATCAACTCCTTTCACATGACTTGGAAGAACAATGTAGAGTTAATTCGAATTCAATCATGAACTTGGTTTTAATCTTTGTTTCTTATATATCATTCTTGTATTTGTGTTTTTTTTTTGTTTATATTTAGTTTTAATTTTTTTTAATTTTCGAAAAACCAAAATCCCAAAAACCCCCCTAAATTCGTGAATAGTGTTTATATGTGTGAATATTATACTTTGTTTTTATTTTAATTGTTTAAATTGTCCTACATTGACAGGTGTACCCTCAATCCCCAGAATAGAATGATCCCTACTTGCTTATACTACTAATGATGTTTAAAGGGTTAAATTATATGCTTGCTTTGAGCGTATCAGCCAGTGGAGAAGAGAAGATGCTAAGTGAGAGGAGATGCTCACCTGAGTCGTGAGAGACTGAGAGCCTCAGAGAAGATGCCTCGGCGTCGGCGCCGTTTAGTCGAAGGAGAGAGTGTGAGGAGAGACTAGGAGAGAAAATGCAAAATGGATTGAATGCGGCAAAGAAGAGAGGTTAGTCTCTTAGGGTTTCTACTAGATCGAGTGCAGCCAAGCCTAGGTAAGCTTGCTTTAGGGCCAATCAGAAATTGACAAGTATTAAAATTAAATAAAAAATATAATTAAATAAATTCGGGTCGGTCGGTTTTATTTTGGTTGGTTTTAATCCGGTCGGTTCGACACCTGGACCCGATTCTGACCCGAAGTGAAGTGGTGCGGTTCGGTGAGGGCTCAAAACGGCGCCGTTTTAGATGCGGTGCGGTTACCGCACCGGAAAATGCGGGTGGGTCGGGTCGGTAACCGGATTTCTGGTCCTATATGCCCAGTCCTAATATAAAGTAATTCACTAGTAAGTCATTAGGGTTTCTATGCCCCTAGACGTATTTCGTTTAGAAGATTTACCTCGTTATTGCATACATTTGGTTATTTTCATCAATTTCTGCGCTGAAACACTACAGGATGCCCGGCTACCTCAAGCACCAAAAGATCTCTCCCAAAGATCACAATTCCATGCCATAATCTTTTTTTTTTTTTTTTTTGAAAGGGCCGAAAAAAAAAGCACCAAAAGATCTCTCCCAATCTGTAATTAGATTATCCCAAAGATCAGAATTCCATGCCATAATCTTTCTTTCTTTTTTTTTGAAAGGGAAAGATCAGAATTCCATGCCATAATCTTTCTTTCTTTTTTTTTGAAAGGGCCATAATTTTTCTTTTGGTCATAAGATTTTTCTTCTTTTCGATATTATATGATTCAATGGGAGTGATGAAACTCAATATAGCTAACGAGATCAAAACAAAAGGGCATTTAGTGAAAAGCAATTCTTAGGCCGTGATGTTACATCTAGTAGCCAAAGGAGGACACGTAGCTTTTACCTATATTAGACTTGCCATATCAACTGGAAAACTTAGAGCTCACCTAGCAACTGGAAAATTATTGTAAGTTTCTTTCTGTCATAAAAAAAATAAAAATAAAAAACTGGAAAATTATTGCTCAATTGTTAAAGACACTCAAGAGTGCTATGCCCTTTCGGCAGTGGGCCCTAATCATGGTAGATTAGTAGTGCTCTTCGACCGAATAAGTGAGGGAATTCTATGGGTTTTGTGCACCAGATGAGTTGGGCAGTTGTTCATCAAAAATCAAGCCTGGGCTGTTTTGAATACAATCTTAATATGGGCTTAGTTTTAACCAGACAGCATATCATCAATTCACGAAGAATAGCGAGCAGTAACATGTGTTAACACACCACCTCACGAGTAATGTTGAGAGCAGCCAATATCCAGTTTTATTTATTTATTTCTTTCTTTATTTATTTTGCTATTTTTCCTTCTTATGTTTCAATCACAATAGAAATTTCATCTTACCAAGAGAAAATGGAGCCTTCCCTGAGAAACCGGATGAACCCACATCCAATTCTTTCAATGAATTAAGCTTTCCAATCGATAAAGGTCGGTTTCCCGAAAAATTAGTAACGACAAGTATCACTCTCATGAGGGACTACTTTGACTAAATTCAAGCAATGAACCACTGAGATCTTGGTTGAATCTCACACTCAATATTTTCAATATCTTAAAGAGTGTGTTTGGATGAGAGAAAAAATGATGGAATTTAATTGAAAATGAGGATTTCATAATTCCTAAAAGCCAATTCCCTCGTTTGGCATTATCAGATTGGAAATTTTAAATTTCTTTGTGGAAAAAAAAAAGGAATTCGTTATTTAAATTCCTCACTTCAATTTCCATCAAAATATGTGTCATTTACAAATTCCTTTGCTGTATTCAATTTTTATTTTCAAAACAAGATTTTTTTCTATTTTATATTTTTATTTGTTTTAAACATTCTTAATTTATTACACATTTCAAATCCTAAATAGATGCAACCAAACAATAGAATTTGCAATTAATGAAATTTTAGATTGATGGAATTAAAGATTCCATCATTTATAAATTCATACGGATTTTATAATTTTCTCATCCAAACGCACCTAAGTTCGGTAACTTGAAAATACTTGGTAGGAATTCATCAAACAACTCACAATTCCTTAGAACAAGGGATGTCAAAAATGACAAGTTAGCCATGAAATCAGGAATTGTTGAAGATAGGTTAATGTCAGTGAGATGAAGTTTTTCAAGACTAGTTAAGTTTTGAACTAGCTTTGCTAGGTTTGACGCTTTGAGCTAGAACAACCCCTCGCCAGAAATTTTATCAAGATTGACAGATAGATTAAGGGATGACAATTTGGAAAACTGTGAAATTTCTTATGCGACTTGGCCAGTAAACACAGAGGAAGACAAGTTGAGAAACCTGAGCCTCAAAAGATTCCTAATAGAGAAGAAAATTGATCAAAATAGACAACGACTGTTAGATTGTAAAACCAAGAGATAGAAGGGGAACACTGTCCTTGCTCAAAATTTCTACAAGGATCCTTCACGAGTAGGACCCAGTCACCCAGCACCTGTAACGTGGTTGGTTCAGGAAATCTTAACTTCCCAAAATAAGAAGAGCCTAAGATGGTAGACGAAATGTAAATCAGAAAAGGGAAGACGTTGCCCGAACCTCAAATTCAGAGGGAGAATTAATCATTTTTAATGACTTTCTTTTTCTTTGTTGTTTATATATTAGAGACGGATGAAAATGATGAAATTGAAATCAGATAAAGGAGGGGAAATAATTTTTCTAGAGTGGGAAGAAGAGTCAGAAACTTTTTGCATCCAAAATCAGTTTGATAGAAGCATAATTAATTATGGAGGAAGGCTAGGAAAGAGAAGGGAAAAAAAATCTTAAGTGCTGCCCAGTATCCCTATGCGCCACTACTAAGCCATTGTGCCCCCCACCAACTTGTCATCATGTGTCAGGGTAACATCCTTGTATGGATGTTACGTCTCGTACTTTAATTTACAGGTTTACTAGTCATTTGGACGGTAAACGGTAACTAACGCTACTTTTTTACTTCCATTTCGAACTTTTAGTGGACCCAAAAGTTGACTTTTTATTTTGTTTGTCTTTTCAGAAAATTTCTTCACAAAAGTTGTAGAGATGTTAAACTCATACAGTGAACACGTGGCACGATCAAATAAGAGTTTGTATGAGAAAGTTATTGTAATACCCCAAAATTCGTTATTAATTTCTGATGATTTTTTAGAAATTATTATGTTGATTGTTAGGATGATTTCATGGTTCGAGGAAGGAGTGGAAGTGTTTCGGACGAATAATTACTCGAAACGTTTTATTTTCGAGGGGTCAAGAAGTTGACTTTTTATTCGTTAAGTTTCTCCAAAAACTTCATTCACGAATGAACGTTCATTTGATCTTGATCCTTGTGGAGTGAAAGGGGGACTGCACTGAATCTGCATGAACCAACTGATATTATCCACAAATGACTTGTTTTGGGTTCACAATTTGTCTCAAACAAGAGAAATAAACAAACATAAAATTATTCATATTCATATACATATATATATATATATATATATATATCAGTCCGTCTCAGGTGCGGACGTCCTTACCGAGCGGACTGTACGGATTTCCTGTTTTCTACCACTTTCCGGCCACATTTTTACATCTTAACCGTTTTAGGTCCTAGTGTATAGATCACCTCTGCAAAATTTCAGCCAATTTGGTGATCGTGAAGGCATCACCGCGGAGTAGTCAAATTCATTTTGAATTTGATAAATGTATTGCTTGTGAAGTATGTGTTCTATATAAATGAAATTGTAAATTAATGTACAATTATATAGTAATAATAGAAGTATATTACTAGTAAAATAGATACTATTTTTATTATTATTATAGAATATATGTATATATATAAATATATAGAATTAAAGATAGATAATTCTATATAATAAATATAGGGTTTAAAGATTTTTGTTTTTATCTTTATATTAAGGATAAGTTCTTATAAATTAATTTAAAAAATTTAGTTATTGTTCAAGTAAATCCAGAATATGTGTCTGGTCCAAACTCTAGGTTACTTGACCTAGTGGTAATAGGGTTAGAATTACAGATAATATCGGAGAATCTTAGAAATATCCAATCAATTGTAATATTACGTTTCCTTGTAAAACTCTGATTCTATGCCTTGTAATCCTCTATATAAAGAGGCCTATATTATCAATGAAAGTACGACTCAATTCTCTCTCAATTTCAATTTTCCTTAAACACGTTATTAGCATGAGCCATAACCCTAGCCCTAAAACCAAAACCTAAAACTCTTCTCACCAAATCCCCCGCAGCTTCTACGCACCCCTGCGCTCACTGCTCCTCACGAGCGCGCCCTGCA
This sequence comes from Rosa lucieae, assembly GCA_024704745.1. Taxonomy (NCBI): domain Eukaryota; kingdom Viridiplantae; phylum Streptophyta; class Magnoliopsida; order Rosales; family Rosaceae; genus Rosa; species Rosa lucieae. Next base: position 55,178,393 of record CM045493.1, read on the forward strand.
ATCGCTGCCCCTGTAGCCCTACCCTCGCTCGCTGCCCCCGCTGCTCCTACGTTCCCCTGCGCTCGCTGCTCCACGTGTGCGCGCTCTGCCACTGCTGCCCTGTAGCACTACAGCGCCAGTAGCCTATCCCCGCAGCTCCCGCGTTTAGCTAGCCTCGCCCAAAGTTCGCCTGCCTCGCACATCCCCGCAGCCTGTTTTCCAACACGCGGGTGTTCTCAAGCCTCGAAACAACAAGTTTTTAAGATTGAAGTTCCCGTTTTTGAAGTTTTTCACTATTTTCTTCTTTTTCTCGGGGACTTGCAACCTTCCTTCTTCTACCCCCCTTTCTTCATCATAGGGGAGACCAAATTAAGCCGAACAGTGGGGGTTCGTGCTCACTCCAAGCTTGGAGCTTGTTGAGATCTCTAAACTTAGAGTTTGTAGAGACTTTATGATCAACCACTTACGTCATTGTTTCGATCTAATCAAATACCTCTTGGAATTGAATTTCTTGGAAGCGATTACGCTTAGAAATTCATTATTTCTTGGGAGCAACTAAGCTCAGAAATTTTATATGTTTTCATGGTAGCCTTTTACGCTCCGAAACTAACCCTAATTTCTTATTCTCTTTCAGGATGAGTAACCTGAACAAATTGGACTTTGCTCCATTGGGAACAATTGGCTCTGGAAATCACATGTGGGTTCATGATGTTCGCCAGCATTTCAAGGCTGATGGAATCCTGGATACGATTCTTGACCCTAGGGAAGACGTGCTAATTGTTGAGCAAGCTCAAGATTTAAAAGCAAATAGATTATCCTTAGAGGCAAATAAGGCGAAAGCCATCATCCTAATGACTTGTCATATGGATGATTCGCTCAAGTATGAGTGTATGAATGAAGAAGACCCCAGAAGGCTGTGGGTCTCACTCGAAGAAAGATTTGGCAATGTCCGTGACTCCTTGCTTCTTGACCTAGAAGTGAGATGGCATAGCCTCTGCTATAGTGATTTCAAGTCAGTTCTTGACTACAACTCAGAAGTAGGGTTGTCAATGGGTCGTGTCGGGTTGGGTTCTTGTCGGGTTAAGGTATTTGTCGTGTCGCAAGATACAAACCCAAACCCAACCCATTTAATAATCGTGTCAAAAATTTAAACCCAAACCCAACCTATTTATTAAACGGGTTACCCATTTCCAACCCACTTAACCCATTTAACAAATAGGTCGTGTCGTGTTAGACAAAATAATTTATTTAAGAGTTAATAATGCGACCCATTTAACTAAAAAAAATGCATAAATTGATTAAATTCACTACAAACTCCACAAGACGAAGAATATAAATAATTTTATATATTCATAAATAATTAAATCCAATAATTATAAAGCAAAATATTTCAAATTATCTAATCCTATGATCAAATACTCCCAATGTCCAAAATTTTAAGAATAAGTATAGTATAATCGGGTTATACGGGTTCACTTCGTGTTAGTGGGTTGACCCGTGGCCGACCCACTTTTTAATCGTGCGGGTTCAAACCGCTTTCTTTCGTGCGGGTTTCGAGTCGTGTCGGAATTGACAGCCCTACTCAGAAGCATTTCGCATTAAATCCTTAATGGAGTTCTGTGGTAAAGAGATCACAAATTTGATGTTGATTAAGAAGACTCTCTCTACCTTCCCCGTCTCTGCATTAATGGTTACTAAGAACTATCAAATTGATGTTACTGCAGGACGAATCATAAGGTTTCATAAGCTCATTGGAGCTATGAAAGTTGCTGAAAAGCATGACAACATCCTTGTGAAGAACTATAATTCGAGATCCGTGGAAACAAAACTTATTCCGGAATCCAATTATAGTCGCGCCCCTAAGAGAGGGCGCCAAGAGCGAAATCCTAATCTTATGGATACTTCTGGACGTTCTGGTCCATATAATCACTCTACTTGGGAAGGTAACCGCCAAAATAGCCGAACACGGAACCGAAGAGGTCAACGTGCAAAGAGAGAGGGAGGCAACGCCTCTGGCCATATTGGTGGTGCCACCAACACTGAGAGCCATCTAAATGACGCTTTCAAAGCGCTTCAATCAATGGAGTCTGAGCAAAGAGATGTATGTTCTCAATGTGGAGTGTCCGGTTGTTGGGCACACATTTGTAGAGCTCGTGAAGAAATTATCACCGCCTACAAAGCATATTGTGAAGCAAGAGAAGCTCAATATGTGGAACAAGAAGATCAAGAAGATGATTTAGAGTAAAGGGTTGAAGACTTTGAATATGGCTAGGATCAATAGATAGTCAATTCTGTTTAAGTCTTTATATTTCCAAGAGAAGTAATAGGCAATTGCCATATACTTGTAGTAAATGTCATTGGTTTAGTTTTTCTTCACATAGGCTCATTCAAAATGAGTATGATGTCTAGGAAGGTTTTGAGATAAGTGGTACTTAAGCGAGCTTTGCTCCACCGACATCTCTCTACTCACCTGGTCATATTTTTTTTTGAGTTATCGAAAGAAGTTAAACAATTACCTTTGTTTTGCATTAGCTAGCATTTGGATTAGATTCTCCGAATGGTTAAGAGACAATGATGTACTCTGTTGACCTATGAATAAAATTTCAAGTTCTTTTCATTATGACTCCATTTTGATTATGAGCATATTACTTTGTGACTACGATGGTTGGGCCATCAGTATTTATTCAAGGACATGGAATAGCCCAAGATCCCCTTGCCAAATGTCACCTTGATTATTGTCACAGAAACTCTCTACGCTCCTAAGGCAAATCGCACGTATGAATAACCAACGGATTCCATGCAAAAACGCATGTAGAGAACGGAAATGAGTTCCTTTCCAATACCTCTAATGATTGCGAACAAAGGCGCATCTTAGAAAAGTTTATGTGTCTCTCTAGTGGACTCTATGTCACTATTCGAGCTATTAAATCCAATAAACTTATGAGAGAAGATCTCTTTGATTTGGACACATATTGGCATTGTCACGACAGGATAGGTCATCCTGGTCATGATATGATGATCTGTCTACTAAACACTTCACATGGACATCCTTTCTCTCGAGCGAAACGAAGCATGAATCAAAAGTTGATTTCTAGACTAAGTGTGACCGACGCTGCTGCCTGGGGTACTGCTTCCGTCCAGCACTAGCCTAGGGCTGGTGCAGTCCTTATCCATGACGCCATGGATGGCGTCCATCATGGTGATGGCACCCCAGGTGATGCTGCAATCACCAACTTACTTCAAATAGCATTTCAAACGCTCAGGCCCAACCAAAATCCTCATTGGTTGCTTCAAAAGCCTCTCGCTCGTTTTACAAAGCCCCTTCTTTAGGGAAATTAGGACTGAGACCGTCCTATGCAAAGGATAAGAAAATACTCATTATGTTCTTACATAGAATCCATAGGGATTTTGTGGACTGATTCAACCAATTTGTGGACGTTTAAATATCTCATGATGTTGGTTGACACGCAAACACGCTGGTCACATGTTGTGCCATTGTCCACTTGTAATGCTGCTTGTGCTACACTCCTAGCACATATCATATAACAACGGGCTCACTCACCGGATCATCCTATTCCGTCAATTGGACTTGACGATGCTAGAGAGTTTACATCGAAGACTTTCGATGGTTATTGCATTGGGACTGATGTTGGACATCATATTCCCATGAACACACCCAAATGGTCTCACGAAAACGACTACGATGGTAGTCAAGACATTGGTAATGCACACCAATCCCCTTATATCCGCTTGGGGTGATGCAATATCGCATGCAGCTATGCTAATTTGTTTACTACCCACCGCCACTCAATCCACCTCTGCGTTACAGCTAGTGACTGGGTATAAGTATCGTACTTACACATATTTGAGTAAGCCATTTATGTGCCAATTGCGCTGCCACATCGTACTATGATGGGTCTTTACAAACAAATGGGCAACTATGTTGGATTTGAGATTCCAACAATCGTCCGCCACTTAATGCCCTTGTTAGGTGATCTCCTTACCGCTAGATTTGCAAGTTGTCACTTTGATGAGATAGTCTTCCCGTCATTAGGGGGAGATATGAACACAAATGTTCAGCAAGAATGACAGGAATTGTTGTGGCCTGTCCCTATTATCTCATCTCGATCCCCATTAAAGTGACGAGATCACACAAATATGCTGCAAACATGACTGCAAGGAAGGACGTCTTTACAAGAGGACGTAGCGCCACTCTACAAGGAGGTAGGCATGGCGCCAACGCCATAAAGAGTGGCACTTTGGCATTACAGGCCATGGCCCTAGCTAGGATGCGTGGGAGGCCCGTAGATTCGAATGATACTTTGGCACATTTCAATCCTTTGATCATCAAGACTCAAAATTCGTCTCATGAGTATCTTCAGAATTATGGTTATCGTTGGGGGACCCCTCGACGTCAGAACTTATTCCTGAGAATATAGAGCTCTATGAAAATTACACTAGTGTACATGAGACGTGGGGTAGAAACTCCATCATAATTGATGATGTAGTTGCGCATGAGTTTGTTGAGTCAGATGATATCGAACCACGCTCCGTTGATGAATGAATGCCAACGTAGAGAGATTTGGCCTAAATGGAAAGATGCGATCTAGGTTAAGTTGGATTCTCTAACGAAGAGGAAGGTTTTTGAGCCAATGATGCCAACACGTCATAACATAAAACCTATTGACTAATAGGTCTTCGTTAGAAAGCATGATGAGAAAAAGAGATGGCAATCTCGCCTTATGGCGCAAGGCTTCTCACAAAACGCCCTGGAATCGACTACGATGAGTCATATTCTCTCGTAATGGATGTCATTGCACTCCACTCCACTACCCTGTCAGTTTGGTAGTTTCCGAATAACTGAACATGTAGCTTATGAATGTGGTCACTATGTATCTCTATAGGGATCTAGATACAGAATATACATGAAGGTTCATGGTGAACTTCATTTACCCAAGTCAAGTGACTCTAGACCATGGAGCGCATTTACAAAGAGGTTGAAATGCTCACTAAAGTGACTACTTGATTGAGAAGGGATATGCCCGCGCGTTTCCATAACAAGTTTATGATTCTATCACGGTTTATGTTGGACACAATCTTTATTAGAAGCCCTTTAAGAGTTAAGGGAAACCGTTGAACACTTGAAATCAGAGTTTGAGATGAAGGATTTTAGGATAACACGATTATGTCTCTGTTTGGAACTTGAGCATCATGTTGATAGATGCTTAGGCATTTTGACAAGGTCAAACCTTCAAGCACCCCCATGATCGTCCGTAGTCTTGATCCTGAAAAGGATCATCTTCATCCAAAGGATGATGACGAAGATGTGCTAGAGGTAGAAGTGCCTTACCAAAGTACAATAAGCGCATTATTGTACTTAGCTCAATGCACAAGACCGAACATCTCATTTGCAGTGAACTTGTTAGCTAAGGTATAGCTCTACGCCAACGCGACGCCATTGGATTGGTGTAAAAAGATATCTTTCGATACTTGAGATGTACGATTGATATGGGCTTGTTCTATCCCTACAGAGAGACGATGGATTTGGACCCATCACACACCAGGAACACCGCCAACACTGGCCTGCTTCCACTATCCCCGTCCCAAAAATGGTAAGCATTTTGGAAGGTTTCACTAATATTGGGTATCTCTCTAACCTATACAAAGGTCATTCCCAAACTGGTTAATTGTTCACTATAGGTAAAGATAGATATCTTGGAGGTCTACAGAACAGACCCTAGTCGTTAGATCTTCGAACAATGCAGAGATTGTTGCTCTTCACGAAGTGGTTCGTGAATGTATATGGATTGGATTCATAATTACGCATGTTCGAACAATTGTTGTTTGAAGTCTACCACAGATGAGCCTACGAGCATATAGGATAATGCTACTTGTTTTGAACAAATGAAGCAAGGCTACATCAAAATCGACAACACCAAGGATAATCAGCAACAACAAACTCTCCTCAAGATCAAAGTGAACTAGGTTCGATCTGAGGACAGTATGGTAGACTTGCTCACTAAGTCATTGCCTAAATTCCACTTTTGAGAAACATGTTGGTAGCATCGTTTGCGGAAGTTATCCGAACTCCAATGGCCGTAGTCGTCAGGGGGAGATGCAGACATTAGGGGGAGGTGTCTACATGTATGGTCTCGAAACTTGAAGGGTGTGTTGTGCTCTTTTTCCCCTTCGACCAAGGTTATTTTTGTCCCTCTGGGTTTTTGTTACTCGACAAGGTTTTTAATGAGGCAACAAGAGGAGCACCATGTATGGGCGACACAAGGGGGAGTGTTCAAGTAAATCCAGAATATGTGTCTGGCCCAAACTCTAGGTTACTTGACCTAGTGATAATAGGGTTAGAATTGGAGATAATATTGGACAATCTTGGTGATATCCAATCAATTGTAATATTACGTTTCCTTGTAGAACTTTGATTCTATGCATTGTAATCCTTTATATAAAGAGGCCCCTATTATCAATGAAAGTATAACTCAATTCTCTCCCAATTTTAGTTTTCCTTGAACAGTTATTTATTAAATTTAGAATTGATAATAAATAATAAAGTTTATTACAAACTGTAAAGTCATAAGACCATTATAGAAAAGCATATTTTGAAAGGTTGCTGTTTCCATTATTGTACTGTTTTAAGACATTATGTAGTTTTAAGACCACAATGGATCTATGATAAAATCATTTATTTACAACGAAGTGGTATACAAAGTCAATAGATCGTAATGAATATAATCCTAAAATAGGATTAATTTCAGTTTACCCCCCTGAGGTTTGGGGGTGTCATCATTTCACCCCTGTACTTTCAATTTTAAATTTTTACCCCCTAAACTTTCCAATTTCAATCCGTCCAAATTGGACGTTAAGTTTGACTTTTGAGGGCTAAAATGGTCATTTCAACATAAAAAATTAAAAAAAAATTAAAAATTAAAAAAATAATTTATTTATTTGTTTCTGTTTTTTTTTTTTTTCTGTTTCTTCATTTTTTTTTTAATTTTAATTTTTTTTTTAAATTTTGTCTTCAACCTATACACCACAAGTTATAATAGTTTTATAAAAACAAAAAAAATACTCTACATGGTTGAAAACCGCTCGTTGGTCTATGATATTTGTGATATATCTCTGATAAAGTGAAGAATTTTAGGATATATCCCCAATAAAGTGAAGAAATATCTGTGTAAAATCATTTTTGGTCTACGATATTTGTGATATATCTTCAATAAATTGAAGAATTTTATGATATATCCCCAATAAAGTGAAGAAATATCTGTAAAAAATGATTTTACACTTTATCTATAAATATATGTATATCCCCAATAAAGTGAAGAAATATATGTGTAAAATCATTTTTTACAGATATTTATTTACAGATAAAGTGTAAAATTATTTTTTACAGATATTTCTTCACTTTATTGGAGATATATCCTAAATTCTTCACTTTATCGGAGATATGTCACAAATATCGTAGACCGGCGAGCGGCTTTCAACTACCTAGAGTATTTTTTTGTTTTCATAAACCTATTATAACTTGTGGTGTATAGGTTGAAGACAAAATAAAATAAAATAAATAATAAAATAATAAAAATAAAAAGAAGAAACAGAAAAAAAAAAACAAAAAAAAAACGAAGAAACAAAAAAAAATAAAAAAGAGAAGAAACACGAAAAAAAAAACTAAAAACATTAAAAAATAATTTTTTTTTTAAATTTATGTTGAAATGACCATTTTGGCCCTCAAAAGTCAAACTTAACGTCCAATTTGGACGGAATAGTAGAAATTGGACACGGTTGATTGAAATTGGAAAGTTTAGGGGGTAAAAATTCAAAATTGAAAGTACAGGGGGTGAAATGATGACACCCCCAAAGCTCAGGGGGGTAAACTGAAATTAATCCTAAAATATATATTATGGCTACACAAACTGTTAAGGGTAGTTCTAGATTTGGCTACCCAAAACAAACTAGTGTCGGGAGTTTATTGAAACCATTGAATTGAAAATAAGGTAATGTAGCTCCTGGTTGGGGAACTACTCCTTTAAAATCTAATTTTCAAAAATATTTCATTTTGATATATTAATTTTTTTTTGAGTAAAATGAGGTCAGCCCTTTATTGAAATTGAAACATTACAATGAGATAATGCAAAAATGCATCAATTGTTAAAGGAAAAGCACATTATGTGCCTACGTCAAAGAAACAGACGAAGAGGGAATCAAGCAATTACAAATCAAAGCTCAATCAGCATTTAGTATCATCAATGTAATTGATATTTCCGTTGTAATCCTATCCCTATATAAAAGGGTTATGAATGAAATGAGTAGACCAATTCCAATTGTCATTTTACTTTAACACGTTATCAGCACGCTCAGAGCAAATAGCATAATTTTCTAGTTTCTTTCTTCTTTCCGTCGAAAAAAAAAAAAAACCAAAACGGAGAACTTCTCTGCCGAAAAAAAAAAAAACCCCTGCCCACGGATCTCGATCCGGTGCGTCTTGCAGCAGCCATCCAGACCTCGCTGCCTAGCCTGCCTCACGCCTAGCAGACCTGCATCACCAGCCCAATCGCTCGCCTCCACCCACTTGCAGTGCCCCCGCGCCAGCAGCACGATCGAGCCTTCGATCCAGCCTCCGCGCACCGGCCAAGACCTGCCCTATCCCCGCACAGCAGGGCCGATCCCTGCAACCCAGCACCAGACCCACAACCCGCCTGCCCAGTTTGCTCCTTACCGGCCTCCAGCGTCCGTTCCACAGCAGGCCAGACCGGCCTCGACCAGCTTTCACGCATAGATCCTCCGTCCCATGCCCTGAGAGCCCAGCCAGCCTCCACCTGCAGCGGCGCCCACCCATTCGCTTGCCCCATATCACACCTACATCTTGCTGCTCCACTCGAACAGCTCTGAAAAAAATATATATAGAACACCAAAGGAAAGAAGACAGGAGAAGAAGAGAGAAAGAAAAAAAAAAAAAAGAAGAAAAAAAAAGATAGTGTGACCCGGCCCAAAGAATAGAGCCGGCCCAACACAACATAAAAAAAAAAAAACAAAGAAGCAGGCCTGTGGCCCAAGAAAAAAAAGGCAACGAAAAAAAAAAGAGGCCCTGAGGCCCACAGAAAAAAAAAAGTGAAAAAAAAGAAAAAGAAAAAGAAAACAGAAAAAGAAGAAAGCTCATTGCTGAAAAGAAAGACGAAGCAGTCCAGTTTTCTGAAGTCCAAAAATATCGCTAAGCACGCCTGCACAAACATGCGCGTGCGCTAGGATCATTTTGTTTTCTCACAATCAAGTATGTTTCTTTATTTTGTTTTTATGATTTTAATCAAGCATGTGAATTTTATTTATGTTTTCTATTTTTAAGTATGCTTTATACTTCATTATTCATGCTTTATTATATCTGGTTATTAAGCATGTTTAGTTAGATAATTTTGATCATTTTAAGCATGCCTTATTATTTATGTTGTATATGATTTATAATTATGTTTAAGCATGCTTTATGTTTTATTGCATATGTTTTTTTTATCATGAAATTTTGAGCATGTTTTATTTTATTTTACGCTTATATAAATGATGCCTACGCATGCTTTATATTATGCTATTATTTATATTTTATTTTACGCATGATATATTATTGTTTTTATTATATGTAACATATATTTTGGTATACATTTGTGAAATTTGAGCATGCCATGTAATTTATTTTAATATATGATATGTTTTTATTATTTATTACGTGTTATGATTATTACTTGTTTAGAATGCTATACAAAAAGAATTGCGTTTTGCCATGATAATGAAAGTTCATGCGCATTATAAATACGTACTTATTGTGATAAAGTATTGTCACATAGCATCGAAAAAAAAAATGTGACCATTACGAATCTTGGTCTTGAAATCTAATTCATATTTTTGGAAAATAATTCACGTGGATGTCTTTATGACTGCGTAATTTAAATCGTCCCTCTTGTTTTATGTAGATGGCTGATCCAACTCGACCTGAGTTTGACATTTTGGACTCAGAAGGACTTGAGCACCATCGTTGGATTTATGATATGGAAATTGCCTTTGTGGCAAAAGACTACACTGCCACCATTACTGACCCCAAAGATGATGAACTATCTAATAAGGTGAAAGCAGATGCCTTAATTTATCTGAAGCGACATATTGATCCTAGCTTATGCTGGGAGTACCTTCAGTTGAAGACACCCAAAGCACTGTGGGATGCCCTTAAAGGACATTTTGGGAACATTCACGATACTTTGCTCCCAGGACTGGCTGTTCAGTGGAATGGAATCCGCTTGCTTGACTATAAAAAGGTCAAAGACTTCAACAAGGACATGTTGCTCTTAAAGGCACGTCTCAATTTCTGTGGAAGGGAAATCAAAGAAGATGATATGATCTACAAGACTCTTACCACCTTTCCTACTTCAGCTTTTATACTAGCGAACCAGTATCAGTTGGAGTATGACAACAAAAGAATCACAACCTTCAATAAGTTGATAAGCCTACTGCAAGTGGCTGAGAGACAAAATGAGATTCTCTTGAATAACAATGTCAGGCCCACTGGGACAAAGAAAATTCTCGAGGCTAATCATGGAAAAATGAAAGGTGGAAATAACTCCAATGCAAGGGGGTTTAGACGTGCTGATCCCTACCCACGTGGCAACAATGCACCACGTGGAAAGGGACATGGGGATAGTGGAAACAAGATGAAAAAGGAAAGAGTTGACAATGAACCATGCTATGGGTGTGGCTTCATTGGGCATTGGTACAAGAACTGCCAAGCAAACAACAGAGTAGCAGCCAATTACAAGAGGTATAGAGAGTCTAAAGAACAAGAGGCTCACTATATGGAAGAAGGAGGTCATGACCTATACGTCAACCTTACAATTGCAGACTTCAATGACAAAGAGGAACTTGCTAAGTCAATGGATGCTCTCAATCTTGACTGATCTGTTTTTATTTTCCAAAGACAGTTATGAAGGCATAATGCCTCATTTTTAATTAGACTATTACTTGGTCTTAAAGTTTATTTCAATACTGGTTTGATGAATTAGAACAAGACCTTGATTTGATTATTGTTGGCTCATTAATAAATTTTTGAATTTTATTCTCAAGCACTGAATTTATTCAAATTTATTTCTATACACATATTCACATGGTTCGAAATAGCACTATAAAGATGCAAAGCAATACATCTAGAAAAGAGAAAAATTATTAGAATGAAAAGAATACCATTCTACGCAAATAGAAATACTCTAAAGAATATGAGTTATATTTTCTAAATACCTCCCATTTATTTGTAGGAATAAATGGAAGCGAACTTGAGTGCTTAGATGATAGTGGAACTACCCACACAATATTAAGAAATAGGTAATTATTCATTGAACAAATAGCCTATAATTCCTCTGAGATTAAGATGATTGGATTATCACAACTCATAAAAGGGCGAGGAATTGCCAAAGTTTTGCTGCCTAATGGCACAACATTTAAAGTCACAGACGCTCTATATGCACCTAGAGCTAATCGAACCTTGTTAAAGTTTCAAAGCCATTTGTGCCAACGGTTATCATTTAAAAACACACCGTGAGAATGGAACTGAATACCTTGATATTACATCTAATGACTATGAAAGGAAACGCATCTTAGAGAAACTTATGAGTCAATCTAGTAGACTGTACCTCACTATGATTCGGATCATTGAATCCTATACGGTCACCAACAATGAAATGTGGGACATTAACTCATACAGGCTTTTGCATGACCGCCTATGGCACCGAGGTCGTGACATAATGATCCGTATTTTTAAAGAACTCACACGGACATCCATTCCTTTCTCCATCCTTTCGAGTGAAAATGGGAGAAAAATCCGCCACACTGCAAGGTGTCGGTTCTAGTATGCTCAAATGTAGTCATTGCCTCTGAAGTACTAGAAGCACTACCTCCCCCCATTATGCCTCATTGACTATTTCAAAGGCACATCAACTCCTTTTGCAAAGCCTGCTCTTTAGCAAAAACAGGATCGAGACCTTCCTATGCTAAAGATACAAAACAAAACATTCCATTCTTACAAATGATACAAAGAAATGTCTGTGGACCTATCCATCCAGAATGCGGACCATTCAAGTACTTTTTGGTTATGGTGGATGCTTCAACAATCTGGTCACATGTCGTTTTATTGTCCACAAGAAATGCTGCAATACTCCTAGCACAGATTATACGTTTAAGGGCTCACCACCCAGATCACCCTATCAAGTCTATAAGGCTTGATAATGCTGGAGAGTTTACATCAAAAGCATTTGATGATTATTGCATATCTATTTGGATCGATGTAGAGCATCCTGTACCCCATGTGCATACACAAAATGGTCTCACAGAAGCCGCCATCAAAAGGCTACAGATGGTGGCTAGGGCATTGGTTATACGCACCAACCTGCTTATATCTGCATGGGGTTATGCAATATTGCACGCAGCTTTACTTATTTGTTTCAGACCCACAACTAGCCAACCATGTTCTGCGTACCAGTTGGTAACTGGATATGAGCCTGACATTTCACACTTACGCATATTTGGTTGAGCAGTATATGCACCTATTGCGCCCCCACGGTGCACTACAATGGGTCCTCAGAGACGATTAAGTATTTATGTTGGATACGAATCCCCAACAATTATCCGCTATTTGGAAACCTTGACAAACGATCTATTTACCGCTAAATTTGCGGACTGTCACTTTGATGAGACAGTCTTCCCGTCGTTAGGGGGATATAGGAAAAAGGATTTTCCAAGGGAACGACAGGAATTGTCGTGGTTTGTCCCCACTCTGTCTCATTTTGATCCCCGCACTTCACAAAGTGAAAGTGAAGTGAAAAGAATAATCTATCTTCAGAACGTAGCAGATTCAATGCCTGATACGTTTACTGATATCGCAAAAATGACGAGATCACATATACCAGCTGCAAATGTGCCTGCAAGGTTAGAAGTCCTCAACAAGGGGCACGATGCCGTAGATAGAGGCACTGCAACAACACTTAGTGGAGGTGTGGTTGAGGCCGTGGCTCCCCAAGGAAGAGGGGGAGGTCACTTGGTTCAATTGACCCTCATCCAAGGAAGAAAAGGGTGAGTAAGGCACAAACCAATCATCAATGTATAGAATCCCTCTCATGAGATTGTCTCTGATTATAGTTATGTCCATGAATCAATACTGGAGGACGCTCCGATGTTAAAAATGATTCCAAAGAACAAAGAAATCTCAGAGGATTATGAGAGTGGGTGTGAGTTGATAGAAAGATCTTCCATACACATTGATGATATATACTGTTGCTCAAGGAATCATAGAGCACGATGATATCGAACCACGCTCTGTTGCAAAATGTCAACAAAGAGCAGATTGGCCTAAATGGAATGAAACAATCCAGGCATAATTAGATTCTTTGACAAAGAGACAGATATTTGGTCTGGTAGTGCTAACCCCACCAAGTGTAAAGCCTATAGGACACAAATGAGTTTTTGTCAGAAAGCATAATGAGAAGAATGAAATCCTGAGGTACAAGGCTTGCCTTGTGGCTCAAGGTTGCTCACAACGCCCTGGAATTGACTACGAGGAGACATACTCTCCCGTACTGGACGTTATAACGTTCCGCTACTTAGTTAGCTTAGTAATTTCCGAAGGATTGGAAATGCAGCTCATGGATGTGGTTACTGCATATCTCTATGGGGATCTAGATTCAGAGATCTATATGAAAAGTGCCTAATGGCCTTACATTACCCAAGTCAAGTGACTCTAAACCACAGAGTGCGTTTGCAATTAAGTTGAAACGCTCACTTTACGGATTGAAACAATCCAGACGGATGTGGTATACCTGTCTAAGTGACTACTTGATTGGGAAGGGATATAAGAACGATGAATTATGCCCCTGCGTATTCATAAAGAAAATAAGTTCCGGATTTGCAATTGTAGCAGTATATGTCGATGATATGAACATAATAGGTACTCTTGATGAAATAAGAGAAACCGCGAGCTACTTGAAATCTGAATTTGAGATGAAGGATCTTGGGAAAACTCAATTCTGTCTAGGCCTTGAACTAGAACACTGAGTTTGTGGAATACTAATCCACCAATCTGTATATGTCCAAAAGTCAGGCGAAATAACATGGACAAAGCACATCCTGCTAGCACTCCCATGATCGGTTGAAGTTTGGATGCAAGGAAAGATCCATTTTGTCCAAAGAAAGATGACGAAAAGGTGTTGGGAGCTGAAATTCCCTATCTAAGTGCAATAGGCGCATTATTGTACTTAGCCCAATTTACTCGACCAGACATTGCATTCTCAGTGAACTTGTTAGCTAGATTTAGCTTAGCGCCAACGCAGCGTCACTGGAATGGTATCAAGAACATCTTCGATACCTAAAAGGGACCATTGACTTGGGACTGTTCTTTCCCTACAGAGAGACAAGAGGGACTGCATATGGAACTGCAATTCCTAAAGGAAATGTTGATGGCGAAAGCGCCACTCACTACACTGAAACACCAAATGACGTTTTGGTTGGTTTTGCTGATACTGGGTACCTCTATGACCCACATAAAGGTCGTTCCCAAAATGGTTATGTACTCACCATTGGGAACACGACGATATCTTGGAGATCAACCAAGCAATGTGGCTACCTCCTCGAACGACTCAGAGATCATTGCTCTACTTGAGATGGTTCGTGAGTGTATATGGTTAAGAGCTATCATTACACATATTCGAGGGACTAGTGGTTTTAGTTTTACCACTGAAGAGCCTACTTGCATTTATGAAGATAATGCAGCTTGTATCAAACAGATGAAGCTAAGATATATCAAGGGGATAATACAAAACACATATCGCCAAAGTTTTCCTACAATCAGCAACAACAGACCCTCCTCAAGATTCAAGTGAATCAAGTAAGGTCTGAGGAGAATGTGATAGATTTGTTCACCAAATCACTGCCAAAGGCCACAGTTGAGAAACATGTGAAAAGCATAGGAATGCGAAGACTTTCCAAGCTCACTTGATTAATGTAAAGATCAGGGGGAGGTGTAGACGTCAGGGGGAGTCTAACACACACATGTCATTCTCAAATGTAGAAGGTGCGTTGTGCTCTTTTCCTTCGACCAAGGTGTATTTTTGTCCCACAAGGTTTTTATTGTTACTTGGCAAGGTTTTTAGTGAGGCAACAACTCATGCACCATTTCGTCTTTGACTTGGCACAAGGGGGAGTGTTAAAGGAAAAGCACATTATGTGCCTTCGTCAAAGAAACAGACGAAGAGGGAATCAAGCAATTAGAAATCAAAGCTCAATTAGCATTTAGTATCATCAATGTAATTGATATTTCCGTTGTAATCCTATCCCTATATAAAGGGGTTATGAATGAAATGAGAAGACCAATTCCAATTGTCATTTTACTTTAACATCAATAACCAAAATAAACAATACAAAAGGAAAAGATGCAAAAATTGCATCAGAATACAAGGAAATATAAATAACGCAAGAGCAGCAACGTTGAAATGCATAACTGATTTTACACTACGGATTGCAGCCGTGTAGTAAATTGAGTAGTCAGTGGTTTGACTACCCATGCAAATCCAACACACAAATTGACACAAGTCAATTCGGCACATAATTGAGTATACTCTTCCACCTAAAGATCGAAGCTGGCCAAGGTTGTCAGAACATGGCTATGTTGGCAAACGATTTTTCACAAACAGATACCATAGACATGGGTCTCGAATCCAATACCAGTAATGCGCAAGAGTCCCAAACCAATCTGACAATTGATATGCAGCCCACCAAAGATAGTGGGCCATAGACCAAGCCCAATCTCTACCCGGATCCGGATCCTTCTGCATAGCTACCAGCGTGATCCCTGATTGCCAGCCCACCACCACCACTGGCTCGATCCTTGATCACCAGCCTACCATCGATGTGGAGAATTCGAAGAGAGAGTATGAACCAACCTGCACAAACAAGACCAGAGACCAGAATCACCATGATCCCATAATCCCTTAACAATCGAGCTCGAAGAGAATACCCAGCTATTGTTACCATCAACTAGAACACCACCACGGATGACCTCTGAAGACCATGATTGGCCATGCACTCCTTCAAGGCCAGAACTCAGAGCTTCCGTCCCCAAGTCTTCGTAAGCAGATGTTTTGCAACGCCCACCATCAAACACCCTTAGTTAGGGTTGTCAATGAGTTGTGTCGGGTTGGGTTCGTGTAGGGTCAAGGTATTTGTCGTGTCACAAGAGGCAAACTCAAATCCAACCCATTTAATAATCGTGTTGAAAATTTAAATCCAAACCCAACATTTTTATTGAATGGGTTATCCATTTTCAATAAATAGGTCATGTCATGTTGGACAAAATGACCCACTTAAGGATTAAAAAAATGCATAAATTGATTAAATTCATTAAAAACTCCACAAGATGAATAATAAAATAATTATATATAATTCATAAATAATTAAATCCAATAATGATTAAGTTCTTCAAGTAAATCCAGAATATGTGTCTGGCCCAAACTCTAGGTTGCTTGACCTAGTTGTAATAGGGTTTTGAATTAGAGATATTCTAGGAGATATTCATAGATATCCGATTAATTGTACGATTATCTTTCCTTGCACAACTCTGATTCTATGTTTTGTAATCCTCTAAATAAAGAGGCCCCTATTATCAATAAAAGCACGACTCAATTCTCTCTCAATTTTAGTTTTCCTTCAACACGTTATCAGCACGAAGCCTGTTAATGTTTAAGATTGAGCGGTAGCTTAATCTTTGTTAACGCTAGTCCGATGGGCGGACTACTACTTGCAATGTTCTCAAAGCTTCCGCTACCTGTCAAGTGAAATACAAAGCGGCGTCAGAGGGAGACCGCGTTGGGCGATCTTCTTTTCTCCGATGCTTAAGTTAGTCAATATATTTATATTGACAGAGTAACAATAGGTGAGTAGTAAATGCGTAATTAATGAGGAGAGAGGAGAGAACCTTTTATAGGTGGGGAAAAGGCTGAGCTCTTCCATGTTTTTGATGTGGAACTGATGTGCTTCAGTTCCCACCTTCTGGAGCTTCTGATGCTAACTTGGCGCGACGCGTGGCGGCACGTCAGCGGTGATCTGGGGGTGAGCCGGGGCTCAGGCGGTAGACTGTGTTTCCGTAGGTCACACAATTGGCGGTAGTTGGTACCCCTGGCTATATCATGAGCGTGGCTCATTATAGCTAATTATGCTTGCAAATGCTTATGTAAGTACAAGTCCCCCAAGGCCCCAGTCAACGAGGGCAATCTTGGTTGGGGTGTTGCCCAACGGTTCGAAGCGTTACTTCCGCTAGACTCGCAAAAGCATAATTAGCGTTAATGTGTTGTCAACCATGGACTTACTGAGCAAATGCTTTGTACCCTTTCGGGTGGGCCCCTACTAGGCCCCCCAGGGAGTCCCCCACTCCCCAGCTAAGATAGACCTCAGTTTGGTTGGTATATTGTTTGTTGAGGGGAGCTGCATTGAGCAGAGGGTGTTGGGTAGCGAGCCCAAACTTTGGTACCAGAGTGGTGGGGGGTCAACGTGCCTAATCAGGGTTGTCGTAGACTGTTGATGTGTCCCCGTGTCCCTGAGGGACGTAGCCTGACTGTAACGCCGCGTAGCTGTAGTCGTCAAGACGAGGCGCTGCCTCGGGAATCACCGTTGGCGGCAGTCCCTCCGCTGATGGTAAGTGGCAAGCAGTGTTGCTGGGACCAACTTGGTGGTGGTCCAGTGAGCGGAGTTGCACTCCGTTATAAGATGAAAAGGGAGAAGTTCCGGTAGTGGAGACTGCCTCACTTGTAAGATGAAAAGGGAGAAGTTCTACTAGCGGAGTTGCGCTTAGCGGAGACTGCCTCGCTTGCAAGATGAAAAGGGAGAAGTTCCGCTAGCGGAGTTGCGCTTAGCGGAGACTGCCTCGCTTGTAAGATGAAAAGGGGGAAGTTCCGCTAGCGGAGTTGCTCTTAGTGGAGACTGGCTCACTTGTAAGATGAAAAGGGGGAAGTTCCGCTAGCGGAGTTGTGCTTAGCGGAGACTGCCTCGCTTGCAAGATTAAAAGGGGCCTCGCTTGCAAGATGAAAAGGGAGAAGTTCTGCTAGCGGAGTTGCGCTTAGCGGAGACTACCTCGCTTGCAAGATGAAAATGGAGAAGTTCTGCTAGCATAGTTGCGGTTAGCGGAGACTGCCTAGCTTGCAAGATGAAAAGGGGGAAGTTTCGCTAGCAGAGTTGGGCTTAGCCGAGACTGCCTCACTTGCAAGATGAAAAGGGGGAAGTTCCGCTAGCGGAGTTGAGCTTAGCGGAGACTGCCTCACTTGCAAGATGAAAAAGGGGAAGTTCTGCTAGCGGAGTTGTGCTTAGCGGAGACTGCCTTACTTGCAAGATGAAAATGGGGAAGTTTCGCTAAGTGGAGACTGCTTCACTTACAAGATGAAAAAGGGAGAAGTTCCGCTAGCAGAGTTGCGCTTAGCGGAGACTGCCTCACTTGTAAGATGAAAAGGGGGAAGTTCCGCTTAGCAGAGACTGCCTGATGGTTTGTGACCTGCCTCTTCGATGGTTGCTTCGACTGGAAGTTTCGTCTGAAAGCGTTCAACACATGGCTGACATGTATTGGGTTAGCGTGTGGACTAATGTCTCTGCAGCACGCCCGTATCCTTGCCATTAATGAGAGTAATCATGGATTTTGTAACCGAGGTAACGCCTCGGTTAATCCGGAGAGTAAATGCGATCGTAGGCCACGTGTACGGTTGTCGTGTGATGTTGTTTTTCAGCGGACGGTGGAGATTTGTTTGATGTTGACATAAAAGAGAGGTAACTGAGTGGTTCAACACTTTGCACTTTGAACTGATATAATCGTCTTCAAGCTACCCTCTGTTATCCGAGAAGAAGATTCTTCGATTCCGTGAAGTTATCAATCTCCGGGGGATGAAAACCTCTTGCAGCAAAGACGAGTGTCCTCGAGCGTACCAAAAATTTCATCTTCGAGGTTGGTATTCTGAACCCATCCCTGTTTTATTGGGTTTTTTTCGTTTGTCAGTTTGTGTTTGCTATTTGTATTGAGTTCTAGCAGTCTCTGTTGTGTTTGAGGGTTTAGACTGGGTTCTGGGGTTGGTGTATGTGCTGGATGGTCGAATCTGGGTTTTGAGTGTGGATGTGTTTTGTTCTTGTTTTGGCATTTTCTGGGTAAATGTTCTTGGTGTTCTTGACTGAAAACTGCTAAGGGGTTAGTGTAGATTGGTTTGGAACTAACTTACCTGGGTTTTAGGGTTTGTGATGGCTAACGTCATAGAAATCTTGAGCTGTGAGGCTTCCAGGTCTGACGTGTCGCTCAGCGTGGCGGATAGGGTGTTTATTAATTCGTTGCGTTCGTCTGCCCCTGCAGGAACCTCACTGTCCGAACCGCTACAAACCATACCTTGGGAAGTTACCATGAGTCGTGCCGGTCGCCCAGAGAGTTCTAGGGCAAGGGAGGAGGCCGCTGCTCAAAATAGGCGCGAGCAGAGGTTAGCGAGCAATAGCGCAGTTAGAGGTTTTGCTGACGAGGGAGAGACTGGTGGTGGAGAAATAGAGTCTGCCTAGGTTTTTAGCAACGGTACCGCCGTGGATGAACCGGGAGGGCCCATGACTGCTGCCGCCATCCAACGTATGAAGCGGGTCTTCCGCCTGCCCGGTGTGGTGAAGCTGCGTCCGCCGAGGAAAAAACTTCCATTCTGCCGGCGGGGTGTGGCAGTCCATGTGGCCATCTTCCGCCAAGGTGTAACCTTGCCGCTACTCCCCAACCTCCAGATCTTGCAATGCGAGTTCAGCGTCACCTTTGGGCAGGTTTGCCCTAATATGTGGCGTCTGCTAATGACACTCAACTCGCTATAGCGCTTGTCTGGCTGCGAGGGTCCAACTGTGGCGAAGGTGCTGCACTTCTATGAATTGGTGTACGTGAGGCGCCAAGGTTACAGCGGGCAGGTGAACTTGAGCCGCCGCCAGGGGACGCCCAAGCTAATTGAGAATTTGAAAGACTCCATGTCTGCCTGGCACCTTCTGTGTTGCCACGACGGGGTGGGAATATCAAGCGGGGTTGAATGAGGGGGCACCGTCGTTCATGATTAAATCGGAGTTCCAACCTATCCGAGGTTGCTGCCAATCTTTGCTACCCAAAGTTGGCGGCTTTTGTTTGTATTGTGCATTTTGTTATAATCATTAACTCCCTTTTTTTTTTTTTTTTTTTTTGTAACGGGCTTGCGGTATACTTTGAAGCGGGAGGAAGAGTGTCGCGTGGCGAGGATTAAAGGTTGTTGGCGGAATCGCAATCTGCTTGACCTACGTCTTCTCACCTGCTGGGAGTTGTTGGTCTGCCAAGAGTTAACTCGTGCACTTGGTAAGTGTCTTCTGCTAATCTGTGCCCCAAGTTTGTATGGGGCTAACTGTTTTTTTGCCAAGGCCATGGACCACGCAAAGTTGACCGATTTTTTGGAGGGCATGTACGCCGCTGGGCTGGTGGCCCAACATACTATCGTCGATCCCCAAACACTGGCGGTGGGCCAGTCGGAGGCTCCAGTGGTGCTGCCAATGCCGCACCACTCGCATCTTGGTCCTAATGGTTCTCCCGTGGTTCAGGCAGGAGCTGGAGCTGATCGCGGGGTTTCTGGAGGGAGCCAAGTACCTGCTACTCCTGCACAGTCGAAAGAGAGAGCGCTCGCCACCCAAAGTGGGTCCCAGAGGGAGCGCGGGGTTTCGAGGCAGGAAACTGCTATTATTGCGGGGTTAGAGCCATAAGTAGCCTCAAGGCCTGCCACCGTTGGTACTACACAGGCGGTTCTGCAGACGAAGCGGTGGCAGAACAACAATAAAGAAGAGGATGAGGCTAATGACGCGGAAACCATTGAGGCCCTCCAGAAGAAGAAGACAAAGCAGGCCTCCCAGCAGGTAACCGTAGCGGTGTCCAGGAAGCACCGTAGGGCTGGCTGGACTTATTCTCCGCCTACGTTGAGTTTCTGACCGATCCAGAGCTGGAATTCTTGTTCCACCTGTGCGAGAGGTTGGGCTTTGGAGGACTAGATGGGACGGTCCACCCAACTGCTGTGCAACAATCGCCGTTCAGCTCGGAGTTCGGCCATTTGTCTGTCGGGCTGCATGAGCTGTTCCGGCGGTTTCAAAGCATCCTGATGCCGAGCAGCGACTGTGGGAGGAACTTGAAGGTCTTTAGGAGCAGTTGGAGGATGCCCAGGCCAGGCTGGCGGATAGGAAGCGGAGGCTGACCAACGCGGAGTGTGATGCCTTGGATGCTCGCGGCAAGCTTGGTGTAGCCATAGAGCAAAATCTTGAGCGGAACGACAAGATTAACCGACTCGAGCAGGATATGGCTTTGCTGAAGGAGCAGATGGCGGCAAGGCCACAGAGCTGCAAAGGTTGGAGGCTGAGGTGGCCCCGCTGAGTGCTGAGAAAGATCGCACTGAGGCTGCTGCCGTAGAGGCGTTTAAGCAGTCCGTGGAGTATCAGTGTGCCATGATAGAGGCGACGAAGTGGGGTGCTGCTGCTAATGTGGAGCTACTGAAGCAGAAGGAAGCCATTGACTGGGGGAAGGCGTCTCAGCTTGCGTGTACACCAAGTCGGCCGCCCGTGCAGGCAAGATGTCCTTCCGCTGATCCAGTTGAGGTGCGCTCTAGTAGCAGAGAGAGTGGTCATGCCCTGGTGGATGACCCTCAACGGACCCCGGCGCCCACTTAGTCTAAAGTGTCCCTGGCCAATGTTCTGGTGGAGCACACCCACCCTGGTGGGACCATCATGACACCAAGCCCCACTGCTCGTGGCTCGGACCAGACCAGTCGCCTGGCTACTGCTCAGCCTTCTGTGGGCGAAGAGACCGCTGCCGACTATCCCAACAATTCTTGAAGACTGCCAGTTCCCCAGCTCTTTTTTTTTTTGGTAACTTGACAGTATTTTGGGCGGGGAGTCCCGACCCTAGATATTTGAAGTATTGCTATTTCTTCTGAAATTTTGCCAAGTGTGGGATTGCATCTACTGATTGTGTTGTTTGAATGTTGGTATACCACTAGAGTTTTGACTTGTACTTTTGCCAGTCAACGAAACACTAACGGAATTAAAATTGTTCCAAGTGCATGATGTAGCGGACGTGGTCCGCCGAGTGTTGTTGGCATTGTAAGTGAATTCTTGTACAGGACTTGGTGACAATGGTATGAATAATTTCTCGTTTCATTGATAGTTGATTGATCAGCGCTTCTAAAAGTGGGGTTGTACCGGTTGGGTAGCTTCCCTTAGCTAAATATGGAACAAAAATTTAGCTAAGTCAAGATGCTCTTGGGTAGCGGCATAACTATTTGTAATAATACCGAAGGTGTTCGGTATTCCAAGGGTGGGTCGTGGTGACGCCATCCTTGTCCATTAAGTAGAAGGTGCTAGGGCTGACAACCTTCACTATTTTGTATGGTCCTTCCCAAGTTGGGCAGAGTGCCGTTGGTGGTGGAATGACTTCCTTCATGACCCAGTCCCCCAGTTGGAGGTTCCTGGCTTTGACTCTGACGTTATAAAAACGTGCTATTCGTTGCTTGTTTTGCAAGTTGTGTAGATGGGCTCTGTGGCGTTTCTCTTCGAGGAGGTCATTGTCGAGGTTGATGCCTTTGCCTTTGGTCTTGGGGCGGTAGTCCTCGACTCTAGCAGTTGGTTGAGTGACCTTAATTGGTAGGACTGGCTCAGTTCCGAACATCATACAGAATGGTGTTTCACTAGTAGCGGAAGTTGGGGTAGTTCGAATGGCCCACAGAACTTCCGGGAGTTTTTCCGCCCATAAACCCTTGGCGTCGTCGAGTTTCTTTTTTAGCAGGTTCTTGATTATCTTGTTTGCTGCTTCGACCTGGCCATTAGTTTAGGGGTGGGCCACAAATGCAAAGTTCATCTTGGTGCCCAAGTTGGCGGTGAAAGATACGAGTTCCTTGTTGTTGAACTGTGTGCCATTATCTGTGATGATTGTGTAGGGGATGCCATAGCGGCAGTACATGTTCTTCCAGAGGAAGTGAATTACCTTGGCGATAGTTATTGTCGTCAGCGGTTACACCTCTATCCATTTACTGTTGTAGTCGATGGTGACAATGATATATTTGAACTGGCCCTTGGCGGTTGGCAATTTACCAAGTAGGTCCAGGCCCTACGTGGAATGAATCCATGGACCAATGATGATGGAGAGGGGTTCTGCCGGGGCGTGGGGAAGATAAGCATATTGTTGACACTATCGGCCCTTGAATCAATGGCTAGGAGTAAGCCGGCAATGAGCGCTTCATACTCCGCCATGTTGTTTGAGGCTTTCAAACTGAACTTTAGCGCGTATTCCACGTTTAACCCTCCTGGTCTTGTCAAGATGACTCCGGCGCCGTAAGCCTTGGCGCAAGCGGAGTCGTTTACGTGGAGGTTCCAATATGACTGCTGTTGGGGGTTGGTTCCCCAGTGGTTATCATTTCTGTGTTGGCCTCTGCCCTTGAGTTAGGTTCATCTTGCTGTTCGGTGAGCTCAGCGATGAAATCTGCTACTGCCTGGCCTTTCATGGCAGTCCTTGGCTTGTAGTCAATGTCCAACTCGCTGAGCTCGATGGCCCACTTGCTAAGGCGGCCAGAATGTTCTGGATTTTGCATTACCTGCTTCAGCGGTTGATTTGTTAGGACATGAATTGTGTGGGCTTGGAAGTATTGGAGGAGCCGCCTGGCGGAGACAATGAGTGCGAGAGTGAGTTGCTCTAATGGGGGATACCTTGTTTCCACCCCGTTCATGTCTCTGCTAGCGTAGAAGACTGGGAGCTCCGCGTGGTTTTCTCGTCTTACAATGGCGAACTTACCTATGTTGGTGATACAGCCATGTATATGTATAGTACTTCACCCTGAATAAGAATGGAAAGGAGTAGGACTGTCGCTAGGTATTCTTTTAGGCCCTAGAATGCCGCCTCACAATCAGGGGTCCAGTCGATTACCTTCTTGTGGGTTCTTTTCAACAGCTTGAAAAATGGGAGGCATTTGTCGGTGAGTCTGTATATAAACCGAGAAACGGCAGTCAGCTTTCCTTGTAGGCTCTGAACGTGCACCTTCCATGTAGGAGCCTTCATGTTGAGGACGACCTGCACCTTGTCAGGGTTGGCCTCAATGCCCCGTTCACTGACTATGTAGTCCAGGAACTTGCTGGCGGTGATGCCAAAGAAACATTTTTCTGGGTTGAGGCGCATGCCATAGGCCAAGAGAATGGCGAATATGATTCTGAGGTTTTCCATGTGTCCGCTGGCCTTGATGCTTTTGACCAACATGTCGTCCACGTAGACCTCAATGATTTTGCCGAGATGCTCGGCAAACATAGCGTTCATTAGCAGTTGATAGGTTGCACCAGCATTCTTCAACCCGAAGGGCATGACATTGTAACAGTAAAGGCCCTTGTCAGTGGTGAAGGTGGTACACTCTTGGTCATCGGGGTGCATCTTGATTTGATTATAGTTGGAGAAGGCGTCCATCATGCTGATCAATTCATGGCTGGCGGTTGCATCGACTAGTTGATCAATGCGGGGTAGCGAGAAGCTATCCTTTGGGCATGCCTTGTTAAAGGCCTTGTAGTCAATGCACATCTGCCATTTTCTGCTAGGTTTCTTGACCATGACCAGGTTGGAAATCCACCGAGGATAATTGACATGGAGGATGAACCCAATGTTCTGGAGCTTAGCGACCTCTTCCCAGATAGCGCGGTATCTTTCCTCATCGAAGGCCCTCCACCGCTACAAAGGATAGAAGGGTGGTTTGATGCTTAATTTGTGTATGATGATCTCGGGGGAGATGCGGGGCATATCATGGTAGGACCATGCAAAGACGGCGTTGTCATGTAGGAATTGTGTGAGTTCGACCGCTACTTCTGGTGCCAGCTAGGCGTCGACGTGGACAGTTCACTCAGGGTGCTCGTCGGAGATGCTGATAACCCTCAAAGATGTTTCTGGGTTGACAGGCTCCTTTTGGACATATTTCTTCTCGTCATCCCGAGGGTCCTCAAAAATGTTTGGTGTTGGTGTATGGTTTCCTACTATTAGGATTTCATGGCGGTGTGTCGACCGTGCCACAGTAGTTGAATAGCACTCCCGTGCCAGCTGTTGGCTTCCACTCACACAGCCTGTGCCGTTGGGTGTGGGGAACTTCATGGGGAGCATGTAGCCGGTGATGATGCACTTTAGTTTGTTGAGTGCCGGTCGCCTAATGATGGCGTTGTACGAACTGAAGCAGTCGACAACGATGAGCTCCATGTGAACTTCCACCGTACATGGGCTGGTGCCGATTACCAGGCGCATGTAATCAGAACCTAGCGGTTGTGTGACATTGCCAGAGAAGCTGAGCAGGGGCTCGTGATCATGGAGCAATTTTCTGTTCCGCTGAAGTTGGTTGTAGGTGCCATTGAAGATGACATTGACCACGGATCGGCTGTCAACAAGGACTCTTCCCATTGACCATTTGTCGAGTATGGCGTCTATCAAGAATGGATCGTCATGGGGCAGATGTACTCCGTGCTCTTCCTCCTCCGAGAAGGTGATGGGTTCCCAGCCAGATCTTGGAAGTTTAGCGGATCTCTCATAGTTGATGTTGCAAACTTCCTTGGGGTGGTTAGCGCGCGCATAGCGCTTTCTTTCCCTATGAGACATGTTAGTGATTAGAGCACCTCCGTCAATGATGTTGATGCGGCCCATGGGCTCAATTTTGGAAACCACAGGTGGCGGTTGACGCACTTTGAATTGTTCTAGCTTACCATCACGGTATAGAGTCTCAATAGCTGTTTTGAGAGCATTGCAATTATTGGTGTTGTGACCATTGTCTTCATGGTATTTGCACCACTTGCCAGTGTTCTTGGGCTTCCCCACCCTTAGGTATTTTCTTTGGGGTGGTGGCTGAATTTGGTCCTTGCACTAGTCGTATATCTCCTCGTACGAGGCTATGAAGACTGTAAACACTGCGTACCGCTGAGAGGACTTTGTCGGTTTGTTGCGGTTATCCCCATGGGATTAGCGGTTGCCGTTGTTGTAATGTTGGTCTTTTTGCAGCTTGCTCTGGTAGTTGCCCTGTTGCCACTCTATCTTCTTATCAGTTGGCGGTGTAACAGAGATTTTGCTAGCGGTTTCCTACTGGCTCGAGGAGGGCTGAGCGGACTTTGCCGGTGTTGGCGATGGTGGGGTTTCTCCGTATGTGATGAATTCTGCCTGTGCATGGATGACTGCCTCACCCATGATGTGGTCATACGTGGCATTTAGGTGATTGTAATTGAGGTGGTAGAGAAATGGCCCCTTGAGGAGTCCTTGCTTGAAGGCTGCCAACGCCATTGTTTTTTCAAGGTCACGGCACTGAGATGTTGCCGCCTGCCACATGGTGACAAATGCCTTCAACGCCTCCTCGGCACCCTGTTTGACGTTGAATAACTGACTTGTGTTGTGATATCTGGCGGCTAGGAGGATGAATCGAGAGAGGAAAGCATCTGATAATGCCTGGAATGAGTCGATGGATCCCGATGGGCACTAAAAGAACCAACTCATCGCCTCACTATCCAATGTTTCGCTGAACAAGTGGCAGAGGGTGGCGTCATCAAATCCCTTGTTGTTAGTGACTTTCTTGAAGGTGTCCATGTGGACGAAGGGGTCAGTCATACCGCTGTAGTGTGACATCTTTGGCGTCTTTGTGTATGCTGGTCTGACTGCTTGCAAGATACTGGTGGTGAATGACCCTGGTCTGGACGCAAAGAGCGGATTTGAGATTGGCACTAGGGCGCCTGTCTCTGCCTGGATTAGTCTTTGCTCTAATCGTTGCATTCTTTCTAGGATTAGGGCGGTTGTGTCATCAGCGAGTCCTGCTTGGAGATTTTGCTGAACCAGCTCCCGCCTGGGGACAGGTGGATTGCCCTAGGTCCTGGCGCAAGCCGCTGAGCCGTTGATGTGCGGCTGTGACTCCGCTTCCTGTTCCATCATTAGGCGGGGCAGGGGAGGTGAGCCCATTCCCAGTAGCTGCATTTGTATGATTGGTACGGGTACCATTCCGCCGTTAATGGGTCAACTACGTCTGGTGCTCCGCGATTGCTCGCTCTGTGTTGGGTTAGTCTTTACCTCCAGCGCCCTTTTCAGCTCGTCGAATTTTGACATCAGCGTGGCCACCTATTTTTGGGCCTCGGCCTTCTCTTTGCGCTCTTGTTCGCGCTCTATATTAGCCTTGTGGAGGTCTGCCAATGCCAGCTCATACATAGTGGCGAGATCCTGTCCTGGTGGGTGACTGTTGCTTGGTCGTGCCTCCGCTGTAGTCTGGGTCAGCGGGACCTGGGATGAGCCTTGGGGTTCCACGCTAGGGTTGACCGGAGTTTTGAAAAGTACTCGGTTAAATTTAATCGCTGGGTTATCGTTAGCCGCGGGGTTGGTGGGACGGTGGTTGGCAGATTGATCCGCCTGCTCCTTAGTGTTTCCCCCGCTACCGTTAGTCATGGTGATTGTTGTGGTGGGATGGCCTTTTGCTCAAGGATTCCCACAGACGGTGCCAATGTTAATATTTAAGATTGAGCGGTAGCTTAATCTTTGTTAATGCTAGTCCGATGGGCGGACTACTACTTGTAATGTTCTCAGAGCTTCCGCTATCTGTTAAGTGAAATACAAAGATGCGTCAGAGGGAGACCACGTTGGGCGGTCTTCTCTTCTCCAATGCCTAAGTTAGTCAATGTATTTATATTGACAGAGTAACAATAGGTGAGTAGTAAATGCGTAATTAATGAGGAGAGATGAGAGAACCTTTTATAGGTGGGGAAGAGACTGAGCTCTTCCATGTTTTCGATGTGGGACTGATGTGCTTCAGTTCCCAGCTTCTGGAGCTTCTGATGCTAACTTGGCGTGGCGCGTGGCTGCGCATCAAAGGTGATCTGGGGGTGAGCCAGGGCTCAGGCGGTAGCCTGTTTGCCTATGTTTCCGTAGGTCGCACAGTTGGCGGTAGTTGGTACCGCTGGCTGTATCATGAGCGTGGCTCATTATACCTAATTATGTTTGCAAATGCCTGAAATCGCAAAACCTAAAAGTCCTAAAACCCTAGAACACCTTATCACAACATGCCACAGCCCTGCCACAGCACGCCACACCGTGCCACATCTCTAGCCACACCTCTGCCACACCACAAACCCTAATTAGAGGAATGTTTTAAAGTTCCCGTTTTTAGAGTTTTTGTTCTTTTTCTCTTCTTTTTCCTCGGGGACTTGCAACCTCCCTTCTTCTACCCCATTTTCTTCTTCATAGGGGAGACCAAAAGTCAAACTGTGGGGGTTCGTGCTCACTCCAAGCTTGGAGCTTGTAGAGTCTTCCAAACGTAGAGTTTGTTGAGAAGTTATGATCAACCACAAACACATCATTGTTTTGATCTAATCTAATTCCTCTTGGAATCGGATTTCTTGGAAGCCACTACGCTAAGTGTACATACATGTACATTTGCAAGCATAATTAGCTATAATGGGCCACGCTCATTGTACCGCCAATGGTACTAATTCCAACCAAAGGAATGACATACAGATACACCGCCAGGCGGGCTACAACCTCAGCGGCGGATCACCCCCAGATCACCGCCGACGCGCCTCGCCAAAGTAACATCAGAAGCTCCTGAAGCGAGGAACTGAAGCACATCAGTCCCACATCGAAAACAAGGAAGAGGTCAGCCTCCTCCTCACCTATAAAAGGTTATTTCCTCTCTCCTCATTAAGGACGCATTTAATACTTACCTACTGTTACTTTGTCAACATAAGTACATTGACTAACTTAGGCATCGGAGAGTTGAAGACCGCGTAGCGCGGTCTCCCTCTGACACCCTTTGTATTTTACCTGACAGGTAGCGGAAGCTTTGAGAACACCACAAGTATCGATCCGCCCACCGGATCGGCGTTAACAAAGGTTCAGCTACCGCCGAACCTTGAGACGTTAACATTGGCGCCGTCTGTGGGAAGCTCGACAACGCCAAGGGTTTGTGGGCAGAGAAGCTTCTAGAAGTCCTATGGGCCATCTGAACAACTCCAACTACCGCCACCGGCGAAACTCCTTTTTGTATGATGTTCGGAACAGAGGCTGTCCTACCTATTGAAGTAACTCAGCCTACCGCTAGGGTCGAAGGCTACCGCCCAGACACCAACAGCGACGACGTCAACTTGGACAGGGACCTCCTAGAAGAAAAAAGATACAAGGCCCATTTGCACAACTTGCAAAACAAACAACGGGTATCGCGTTTCTACAACGCCAGAGTCAAGGCCCGGAACCTCCAATTGGGGGACTGGGTAATGAAGGAAGTCATTCCACCGCCAACAAAACTCCGCCCAACTTGGGAAGGTCCATACAAAATTGTGGAAGTCGTTAGCCCAAACACCTTCTACTTAATGGACAAGGATGGCGTCACGTCGACCCACCCTTGGAATACCGAACACCTTCGGTATTACTACAAATAGTCACCCGCTACCCAGGAGCATCTTGACTTAGCTAAATTTTTGTTCAATATTTAGCTAAGGGAAGCTACCCAACGGGTACTACCCCACTTTTGTACACGCTGATAATTCAGCTATCAATGAAACGAGGAATTATTCAAACCATTGTTCCCTAGTCCGGCACCGAGCGCAACTGGCAACGCCAGCAATCGTCAGCGGACCACGTCCGCTACGTGGTGCACTTGGACCAATCTTAATTCCTTTAATGTTTCATTGCTTGACAAAAGAAATCTCCAAGTCAAACTACTAGCAGTACAAACACGTCATAATAAACACATTCAAAAAAACGTCATTCCATTGCAAAATAGTTGTCACAAATCGTTGTGCCTCAGCGGCTACATAAGAAAAAAAAAAAACAGTGAGGTTCCAGCTTCAGGGGTTGCCCTCGACATCTTCCGCTTCAGCATGCGGCGGCACAATTGCGCGGCTCGTTTGATCGGACCCCCGGGCTGTGGGACTTGGAGTTTCTATTATGCCGTCCGCCCGGGTGTGCACCGCCAGGAAGCCGGCATGCGACACCTCCGACTGGGTAGAAGTCTGCTGCGATCCTTCCGCAGGTCGTGCGCCACTTTCTCCGCTACCTGAGCGGGCACCTTCCTCGGGGGCAGGTAGGACACTTTTCTCCGGCGGAGCACTCTTAGCCGGCAGCACGTCGGGCTGGGATGCTTTCACGAAGTCAATGGCGCCCTTCCGCTTCAGCATGTCTATGTTTGCTAGGGCCCCAGCCTTCGCCGACTCGGTCAGAGTTTTCTTGTACTCCGCCGACTGTTTGAA
Organism: Rosa lucieae; assembly: GCA_024704745.1. NCBI lineage: Eukaryota > Viridiplantae > Streptophyta > Magnoliopsida > Rosales > Rosaceae > Rosa > Rosa lucieae. The sequence goes on from CM045493.1 coordinate 55,208,669, forward strand.
TGCTTCAACAGCAGCGGCCGCGGCAGTATCCCCTTCAGCCCTCAGGCGGGCAACTTGACCCTCTAGCCGCTGCACCTCCGTCATTCTGGCGGCGGACTCCCGCTGCACGATAATGAGCTTTTTGTCCTTGGCGGCTATCCGCTCCTGTAACAGGGCGATGTCCTGCTCTAGCTTGGAGACACGGTCGTTCCTCTCCAAGTCCCGCTCAATAGCCACCGTCAGTTTGCCTCGAGAGTCCGCGAAGTCACACTCCACCTTTTCCAGACGCCGCTCCATCTCCGCCAGCTTCTCCCTCGCCTCCGCCAGCTCCTTCTGGAGACTTTGGATTTCCTCTCTAAGCTCCCCTTCGACCAGAGGCTGCTTCTTCGCCGCTTCAAACATGTCGTGCAACCCTGCGGATATTTGACCAAACGCCGAGCTGTAGGGCGACTGGTCAATAGCCGTTGGGCGCGAGATCCCCGCTAGGCCGCCGAATCCTAGTCGTTCACAGAGATGAAAGAGGAACTCCCGCTCACCATCCGTCATGAACTCCGCATACTCGGCGAATGAGTCCAAGTCACTGGCGGCGGGCGCCTCTCCCTCCACAACAGCAGCTTTCGACGGAGCTTGGCGGGCCTTCTTCTGTTGGCGGACCAGGACTGGCTCCACATCCTCCCCCCTTCCTCGTCAGGGGAGTCGATCTGCTGGCGCTTTCTCTCCAGCGCCCTTGTATTGCCGGCAGCAACCCTTGTGTCCTTCGCCGACGGCTCCTCCCTTGGCCTGGTGAAGGTCTCCAGAGGCGGCACCGGTCTTTCTTTATGGGAACCGCGCCTGGTGGAGGGTACCCTCTCCTTCTGCGAAGCCACTGTTGCTGCCCCCTTTTTCCCGCCCGCCACGGGAGCCCCCGTCTGGACGACAGGTAGGCCGTCGTCACCAAGATGGGAATGGTGCGGCATTGGCAGCACCACCGGAACCTCGGACTGGCTCAACGCCAGTGTCTCGGGGTTCACCAGTGTCTTCTGGGCCGCTAGCCCCTCGGCGTACATGGTCTCCAGGAAGATGTCTATCTCTGCACGATCCATCGCTTTTTCGAAAGCGTCGCGACTGCGAGTGTTTCCCGGCGGATGTTCTAAAAAAAAAAAAAAAAAAAAAAAAAAAAAAAAAACCAATCAGCCTGGGTTGCTTATCATAAAACAAAAGCACTGTGCCGGAGATTTCTTACCAACGGAGCGAGTTAGCGGCTGATCGACCAGCAACTCCCAGCCGGTCAGAAGTCGGAAGTCCAGCAAGTTACGGTTCCGCCAGCAACCTCTGATCCGTGCTACGCGACACTCCTCTTCGCGCGTTAGGTTATACCGCAGTCCCTCTACACAAACACAATAGTCGTTAGTAAAAATACAAGTTTGCAAATACAAGCACCCGCCAACTACGTTCAGCGGAAACCGGTTACCAACCTCGGATGGGTTGGAACTCCGACTTAATCCTAAACGTCGGCCCTTCCCCGTTCGACCCAGCGTGATACTCCCAACCCTCTGTGGCGACGCAGAAGGTCCCCCGCCAGTAAGACATTGAATCCCTTAGATTCTCAATCAGCTTGGGCGCTCCCTGCCGGCGGCTCAAATTCACTTGCCCTCTGCAACCCTGGCCCTTTACATAGACCAGCTCGTAGAAGTGAAGCACCTCCGCCACAGTAGGCCCTTCGCATCCGGACAACCGCCACAGAGAGTTTAGCGCCAGCATCAACCGCCACATGTTGGGGCAGACTTGACCAAAGGCAAGGCCAAACTCGCACACCAGAATCTGAAGGTTGGGCACCAGCGGGAGTGTCACTCCTTGGCGGAATATCGCCTCGTGTACGGCGGCAAACCCTTCCAGGAGAATCGACGCCTTCTCATCCGCCATCGGCGGGCGCAGCTTCACCGAGCCCGGCAGCCGGAACGTCCGCTTCATCCTACTAACGGCGGCAACATTCATCCGCCCTCCTGCCTCGTCAACAGGGGTGCCATCCTGGAGGAACCACCCTGACTCAGCATCCTCCCCCACTGTTTCCTCTTCCCCAGCGGAGCCGCTGGCAGCACTGTTGCTTGCCAACCGCTCGTCGCACCTAGCTCTGGCCGCAGCGGCCTCACCCGCCCTGGAGCTCTCTGGACATGAAGCACGACCCATGACTACTTCCCATGGTATGGTCTGTAGCGGCTCAACCTCTAGCGGTTCTGGCAGTGAGGTTCCTGCATGGGCAGACGGACGCAACGAGTCAATAAATATTCTATCTGCCGCGCTGAACGACACGTCAGACCCGGAATCCTCACTGCTCGAAATCTCTATGACGTTAGCCATCCCAAACCCTAAAACCCACACCAGTTAGCACAAGCACAGATCTAGCCTATTCTTACATCAGTTATAGCCAAGAACATCAGCAACAGTTTACCCAGAAAACACAAAAACAAGAACAAACAACCCACAAACACTTAACCCAGATTCGACCATCTAGTGGATCCAGAAATCCTAACCGTGTCAAAAACACCAAAACCCATCCCCAAAGCCCACTTTACACACTCAGAACACCCAAATTCACGAAACCCAGAAAACTGACAAAAGAAAATACACAGAAATTCAATGGAACAACGATGAGATTCAAAGCACCAACCTCAAAGGAGGGATCTTTTGGTGTGATTGAAGGAGCTTGTTATCGCAGGTAGAGGCCTCGTCCCCAACACCCGTTGGCTCAACAAATTTCGTCCCCTGGAACTCACTTGGCAAATCGCAAAGCTTGAAGACGACGACTCAGGTTTAAAGTTTTCACAAAGTGTCAAATCTCGACAGAGTTCCCCCCCTTTTATGTCAACATCAACGCGTTCTAAGCCGCCCGCTCAAAAACGACATCACACACCAGCCGTACACGTGTCGCAAGTCTCCACTTACTCTCCGGATTAACCGAGGCGTTGCCTCGGTTACAAAATCCATAATTACTATCATTTATGGCAAGAAGACGGCCGGGCTTAGGAGGCAAGCCTCCGCACGCTAACCCTCTACGGGTTGGACACGTGTCACCAACCACCAGACGAAGCGTCTGGTGGAAGTAACCACTTGGATGACTTCACCAACCGTCCGAAGTCTCCGCTGAGCGAAACCCCGCCAGCGGAACTTCTCCCTTGTCATCTTCCAAGTGACGAAGTCTCCGCTGAGCGAAACCCCGCCAGCGGAACTTCTCCCTTGTCATCTTCCAAGTGACGAAGTCTCCGCTGAGCGAAACCCCGCCAGCAGAACTTCTCCCTAGCCATCCTGCAAGCGGAGTGTCTTCCGCTACACACCTCTGGCGGAACCCCCTTTCATCTTGCAAGCTGCGTGCTTTGTTCAACGCAGTATCGCTCAATAAAGTACTGCCACGCACGTCTACTGGACACTGCTTCCTGCTGCAGTCAGCGGGGGGATATCCGCCAGCGGCGGATCCCGAGGCCACGCCTCACTCTGACAACGACCGCCACGCGGTATTACGGTCAGACCGTCCCTACGGGACACGGGGACTTATCAACAGTCTACGATGGCCCTGATCAGGCACGTTGACCCCCATCACTCGGGTACTAAGATTGGGTTCGCTACCTAACACCCTCTGCTCCGTGCAGCTCCCCCTCAACGAACAATTTGCCGACCATCCGGAGGTCTATCTTAGCCGGGGAGTGGGGACTCCCTGGGGGGGCCTAGCAGGGGCCCACCCGAAAGGGTATAAAGCGTTTGCTCACAAAATCCATGGTTGATAACGCACTGACGCAAATTATGCTCTTGCAAGTCTAGCGAAGGAGAACGCTTCAAACCGCCGAGCAACTCCCCAACCAAGATTGCCCTCCTTGACTGGGGACTTGGGGGACTTGTACATACATGTACATTTGCAAGCATAATTAGCTATAATGGGCCACGCTCATTGTACCGCCAAGGGTACTAATTCCAACCAAAGGAATGACATACAGATACACCGCCAGGCGGGCTACAACCTCAGCGGCGGATCACCCCCAGATCACCGCCGACGCGCCGCCACGCGCCGCGCCAAAGTAGCATCAGAAGCTCCTGAAGCTGGGAACTGAAGCACATCAGTCCCACATCGAAAACAAGGAAGAGGTCAGCCTCCTCCTCACCTATAAAAGGTTCTTTCCTCTCTCCTCATTAAGGACGCATTTAATACTTACCTACTGTTACTTTGTCAACATAAGTACATTGACTAACTTAGGCATCGGAGAATTGAAGACCGCGTAGCGCGGTCTCCCTCTGACACCCTTTGTATTTTACCTGACAGGTAGCGGAAGCTTTGAGAACACCACAAGTATCGATCCGCCCACCGGATCGGCGTTAACAAAGGTTCAGCTACCGCCGAACTTTGAGACGTTAACACTAAGAAATTCCTAATTTCTTGGAAGCGACTACTCTTAGAAATTATATTATTTTAGTGGTAGCCTTTTTTGCTCCGAAACTAACCCTAATTTCTTGTTCTCTTTCAGGATGAGTAACCTGAACGGACTGGACTTCTCTCCATTGGGAACAACTGGCTCTGGATATCACAAGTGGGTTCGTGATATTCGCCAGCATCTTAAAGCCGATGGAATCCTGGATACGATTCTCGAGCCTAGCCAGGACTTGCTAACTGTTGAGCAAGCTCAAGTTTTGGTAGCAAATAGAGTAGCCTTAGAGGCAAATAAGGCGAAAGCCATCATCCTAATGACTCGTCATATGGATGATTTGCTCCAGTACAAGTATATGAATGAAGAAGACCCTAGAAGGTTGTGGGTCTCACTTGATGAAAGATTTGGCAACGTTCGTGACTCCCTGCTTCCTAACCTAGAAGTGAGATGGCATAGCCTCCGCTTCTGTGATTGCAAGACAGTTTTTGACTACAACTCGGAAGCACTTCATATTAAATCCTTGTTGGAATTTTGTGGAAAAGATATCACAAATGCGATGTTGATTGAGAGGACTCTCTCTACCTTCCCCGTCTCTACTTTGATGGTTGCAAAGAACTATCGAATCGATGTTACTATAAGACGTATCACAAGGTTTCATGAGCTCATTGGAGCTATGAATGTCGCTGAAAAGCATGATAACATCCTTGTGAAGAACTATAATTTGAGATCCGTGGAAACAGAGAATATTCCAGAGTTCAATTATTGGGGCTTTAAGAGAGGGCACCAAGAGCAAAACCCTAATCTTAGGGATACTTCTGGACGCTCTGGTCCATATAATCGCTTTACTAAGGAAGGTAACCGCCAAAATAGGCGAACACTGAATCGAAGAGGTCAATGTGGAAAGAGAGAGGGAGGCAACGCCTCTGGCCATGTTGGTGGCACCACCAACACTAAGAGCCATCCTTATGACGCTTTTAAAGCGCCTCAATCAATGGAGTCTGAACAAAGAGATATATGTTCCTGATGTGGAGTGTTCGGTTATTGGGCACACATTTGTAGAGCTTGTGGAAATATTGTCATCGCCTACAAAGCATATTGTGTAGCAAGAGAAGCTCACTATGTGGAACAAGAAGATCAAGAAGATGATTTAGAGTGAAGGGTTGAAGACTTTGAATCTGGCTGGGATCAATAGATTGCCAATTCTGTTTAAGTCTTTATTTTTTCAAGAGATGTAATAGGCAATTGCCATATACTTTGTAGCAAATGCCATTGGTTTAGTTTTTCTTCACATAGGCTCATCCAAAATGAGTATGATATCTAGGAAGGTTTTGAGATAAGTGGTACCTAAGAGAGCTTTGCTCCACCGACATCTCTCTACTCACCTGGTCATATTTATTTTGGAGTTACCGAAAGAAGTCAAACGACTTCGTTTGTTTTGCATTAGCTAGCATTTGGATTAGATTGTTCTAACGGTTAAGAGACAGTGATGTACTCTGTTGGCTTATGAATAAAATTTTGAGTTCTTTATGTCTCCATTTTGATTATGAGTATATTACTTTGTAACTACGATGGTTGGGCCATCAGTATTAATTCAAGGATATAGAATAGCCCAAGTTCATCTTGCCAAATGGCACCTTGATTACTGTCATAGAAACTCTCTACGCACCTAGGGAAAATCGCATCTATGAACAGCCAACGAATTCCATGCGAAATCGCATGTAGAGAACAAAAATGAGTTCCTTTGCAATGCCTCTAATACTTGCATCTTAGAGAAGTTTATGTGTCTATCTAGTGGACTCTATGTCACTATTAGAGCTATTAAATCCAAAAAAGTTATGAGAGAAGATCTCTTGGATTTAGACACATACTGGATTTGTCATGACAGGATAGGTTATCCTGGTAATGATATGATGATCTATCGACTAAAGACTTCACACGGACATCCATTTTTTTGAGCAAAACGAAGCACAAATCAAAGGTTGATTCCTGGACTAAGTGCCGTCGCTGCCTAAGGCACCTCAGCCGTCTACTACCAGCCTAGGGCTAGTACAGTCCCTATCCATAACCCCATGGATGGCGTCCATCATGGTGATGGCACCCTAGGTGATGCTTCAATAACTGATTTTGCTTCAAATAGCATTTCAGACGCTCATGCTCAACCAAAATCCTCATTTATTGCTTCTAAAGCCTCTCGCTCGTTTACAAAGCCTGTTCCTTAGGGAAATTAGGACTGAGACTGTCCTATGCAAAGGATATGAAAATACTCATTCTGTTTTTACATAGAATCCATAGGGATTCTGTGGACAGATTCAACCAACCTGCGGACATTTATATATCTCATGTCGTTGGTTGACATGCAAACACACTGGTCACGTGTTGTGCCATTGTCCACCTGTAAATGTTGCTTATACTACACTCCTAGAACATATCATATGACAACGGGCTCACTCCCCTGATCATCCTATTCAGTCAATTGAACTTGAAAATGCTAGAGAGTTTACATCGAAGACTTTCGATGGTTATTGCAATGGAACTGATGTTAGACATCATATTCCTATGTACACATCTAAAAGGTCTTGCGGAAATTACTATGATGGTAGTCCAGACATTGGTAATGTGCACCAATCTCCTTATATCCACTTGAGGTGATGCAATATCACATGTAGCTATACTAATTCGTCTACGACCCACCGTCACTCAATCTACCTTTGCGTTACAGCTAGTGACTGGGTACTAGGATTGTACTTACTCATATTTGAGTGTGCCATTTATTTGCCAATTACGCCGCCACAGTGCACCAGTGCACTATGATGGGTCCTTACAAACGAATGGGCAACTAAGTTGGATTTGAGATTCCAATAATCGTCCGCCGCTTAATGCCTTTGCTTGGCGATATCTTTACCGCATGTCTTGCAGATTGTCACTTTGATGAGACAGTCTTCCCATCGTTAAAGGGAGATAAGAACACGAATGTTCAGCAGGAATGACAGGAATTGTCGTGGTCTGTCTCCACTATCTCTCATCTCGATCCCTGTTTAAGTGACGAGATCACACATCTGCTTCAAATATGCCAGCAAGGAAGGACAACCCTACGAGAGGACGTAGCGCCACCCTACATGGAGGTAGGCATGACGCCAAAACCAAAGAGAGTGGCACTCTGGCGTTATAGTCCATGGCCCTAGCTAGGATGTATGGGAGGCCCGTGGGTTCGAAGAATACTTTGGCACAACCCAATCCTTGGATCATCGACACTCAAAATCCGTCTCATAAGAATCTTTCAGATTGTGGTTATCGTTAGGGGACGCCTCAACTTCAGAACCTATTCCTGAGAATATAGAGCTCTTTGAAAATTACACTAGTGTACATGAGATGTGGGATAGAAACTCCATCATAATTGATGATGTAGTTGAGCATGAGTTTGTTGAGTCCGATGATATCGAACCACGCTCCATTGATGAATGAATGCCAACGTAGAGAAATTTAGCCTAAATGGAAAGAAATATGTGATCTAGGTTAAGTTGGATTCTCTAATGAAGATGATGGTTTTTGAGCCAGTGATGCCAACACCTCCTAACATAAAACCTGTTGACTAATAGGTCTTCGTTAGAAAGCGTGATGAGAAAAAGAGATAGTAATCTAGCCTTATGGCCCAAGGCTTCTCACAAAACCCCATGGAATCGACTAGGATGAGACATATTCTCTCGTAACGGATGTCATTGCACTCCACTACCTTGTAGTTTTGTAGTTTTCAAATAACTGAACATGCAGCTTATAAATGTGGTCACTATGTATCTTTATGGAGATTTAGATACGGAATACACATGAAGGTTCATGGTGAACTTCATATATCCAAGTCAAGTGGCTCTAGACCATAGAGCGCATTTATAATAAGGTTGAAATGCTCATTAAAGTGACTACTTGATTGGGAAGGGATATGCCCGCGCATTTCCATAATAAGTTTCGGATTCTATCACGGTTCATGTTGGACATGATCTTCATTGGAAGCCCTTAAAGAGTTAAGGGAAACCACTGAACACTTGAAATCTGATTTTGAGATGAAGAATTTTGGGAGAACACGATTATGTCTCGGTTTGGAACTTGAGCATCGTGTTGATAGATGCTTAGGCATTTTGACAAGGTCAAGCCTTCAAGCACCCCCATGACCGTCAGTTGTCTTGATCCTGAAAAAGATCCTCTTCATCCAAAAGATGATGACGAAGACGTGATAAAGGAAAAAGTGTCATTCTTAAGTATAATAGGCGCATTATTGTACTTAGCTCATTGTGCAAGATCGGACATCTCATTTGCAGTGAACTTGTTAGCTAGATATAGCTTTGCGCCAATGCAACTCCATTGGATTGGTGTAAAATATATCTTTCGGTACTTGAGATGTACGATTGATATGAGCTTGTTCTATCCATACAGAGAGACGATGGATTCGGACCCATCACACACTAGGAACGTTGCCAACACTGGCCTGCGTACTCTATCCTCATCCCAAAACAACATAAGTGTTTTGGAAGGTTTTGCTGATGTTGGGTATCTCTCTGACCCACACAAAGGTCATTCCCAAACTGGTTAAGTGTTCATCATGGGTAAGAACGTGACATGGTTCTAAAAATCAGCCTAGGAGGCCGCGTATGAGGCGTCTAGGCCCTAGGCACAGGTTTCCAGATCCGATTTTAGCCTAGGCGAATGGTTTGGGCGCTGCGGTCTCAGGCGGCCGCCTAGGCGATCTAGGCGGAGGTTGGGCTGTCCTAGGCGCTTGGCTTTCTCAAATTCTCAGTCATCTCAATCGTCGTTGTAGCAGCAAAGTGGTAGTCAATGACTCTTCTCTGTCATTTGGCACCTGACCCATGTAGATACAGTGAGGATCAGCCTCTTCTGATCCCTCATGGGGTTGAAATTCGTCACCTCTCTCTGGTTTATGCTTTTTTGGTTTCGTCGGAAAAGTGATATTCAGTGAAGAAAGGGAGCGAAGATGAAGGGAACCAAATAAACAATTGATGAAGAAAGTGGGATTTGTCACCTTCTCTGTTTACCACCATATATAGACTTTAAGAGATATGACTAGACCCTTGAGTAGTATTTTTTTTTGACAAAGACGGAAAGACCCCTGAGTAGTTAAGAGTCATGAGACTAACGAGAAACTAATTAAGGTAACCAAGAATATTAGATCAGTACGTTGCTAAAACAGAGGTGGTCGACTGGTTGCATAGGTTCTTAGTAAAATTAATATTTATTATTTAATTAGAAGTGATAGTTAGTTAGTTACCAATGAGATAATGTGAAGATGGGTAAAATGGCTGGTTACATATTTATTTATATAATTATATGTAATAAAAATATAGATAAATTATATAAAAAAAAAAATCTGCCTGGTCCCTGGGTTACTGCCGGACACCGACAGATCCACATAGAGGCCAGCTTAGGCACTTGCCTAGACTGGATTTTTGAGTCAATACAAGTTTGGTATAAGCAAAATCAAGTGAATTGTTGAAGAAAATGGCAGAAATAGGGCAAAACCCGGGCAAACTTTTCACAATTGCCTCCAAAATCCATAGCTTTCCTCTAATTTTCCTTCCTTCCCCTTTTCCTTCAACTTGCCATTGTCTTACCTTACCTGAAAAAAATTTATGGATCCGCTACTGCCGCCCGACTAGTGCCTAGCGTTTTTTAGAACCTTAGACCGTGATATCTTGAAGGTCTACATAACAGACTCTAGTCGCTATATATATCTTCGAACAATGCGGAGATTATTGCTCTTCATGATGTGGTTCGTGAATGTATATGGATTGGATCCATAATTATGCATGTTCAAACAATTGTGGTTTGAAGTCTACCACAGATGAGCCTACGAGCATTTAGGATAATGTTGCTTGTTTTGAACAAATGAAGCAAGGCTACATCAAAAACAACAACACCAAGCATAATCAGCAACAACAGACTCTCCTCAAGATCAAAATGAATTTGGTTCGATCTGAGGACAGTGTGCAGACTTGCTCACTAAGTCTGCCTAAATTCCACTTTCGAGAAACATGTTGGTAGCATCGTTTGCGGAAGTTATCCAAACTCCCATGACCATTGTCATCAGTGGGAGGTGCAGACATCATGGGAAAATGTCTACATGTATGGTCTTGAAACGTGAAGGGTGTGTTGTGTTCTTTTTCCTTCGATTGAGGTTATTTTTGTCCCACTGGGTTTTTGTTACTCGGCAAGATTTTTAATGAGGCAACGAGAGGAGCACCACATTTGGGCGACACAAGGGGAAGTGTTCAAATAAATCCAGAATATGTGTCTGGCCCAAACTATAGGTTACTTGACCTAGTTGTAATAAGGTTTTAAATTAGAGATATTCTCAGAGATATTCATAGATATCCGATTAATTGTACGATTATCTTTCCTTAAACAACTCTGATTCTATATCTTGTAATCTTCTATATAAAGAGGCCAATTTTATCAATAAAAGTACGACTCAATTCTCTCACAATTTCAGTTTTCCATAAACAGAAGCAAAATATTTCAAATTTTCCAATCCTAGGATCAAATATTTCCAATGTCTACAATTTCAAAAAGAAGTATAACATAATCTAGTTATACGGGTTCAATTCGTGTTGGCGGGTTGACCCGCGGCCGACCCGTTTATTAAATTGGTCATGGCGGGTTGACCCGATACCGACCCACTTTTTAATCGTGCAGGTTCAACCCGCTTTATTTCGTGCGGGTTTCAAGTCATGTTATCAGGTAGTGTTGGAATTGATAGCCCTACCCTCGGTCGGCCAAGATCCAGGCAAACCGCCCCGATTTTGATATATTAATTTAGATCTATTTCTCAAATACACGTTTATCAATAATAAAGATCTTAATTTGTTTAATTAGAGACTAATATTTTTTTAGTATTCCAGATTTAATATAAACATAAAATAAAAATAAAATTATTAAATAAAATATTTTAGTACATGGTTTTTTATTTCTAGATATTCATTTAGATTTAGAATTTGAAATAGAATTTTGTACCTAAAGTTAGGAATATAATCTAGTAATTAAGTTAGAATCTTATTGTATATTATAATAGTATAATATTGGTTCGGATAGAGATTAATAGAATTTAGTATTGGAAATTCTATAAAAATAATTTGTTTTATAAATTATTTCTATTTTCTTATTTATACCATTCTAAATTTTAGCTTTTCTCCATTCAATTTTGACATAAAAGA